>JALGBA010002988.1:0-84291 GCA_023970755.1 Azemiops feae | reverse complement strand
AAAAAGAGAATGGAAAAGAAAGAAAGAAAGAAAGAAAGAAAGAAAGAGAAAGAAAGAAAGAGAAAGAAAGAAAGAGAAAAAGCATGGAAAGAAAGAAAGAATGGAAAGAAAGAAGGAAGGAAGGAAGGGAAAGAAAAAGAGAAAAAGAATGGAAAGAAAGAAAGAATGGAAAGAAGGAAGGAAGGAAAGAGAAAGAAAAGAAAGAAAAAGAAAAGAAAAGAAAGAAAGAAAGAGAAAGAAAGAAAGAGAAAGAAAAAGAAAGAAAGAAAAAAAGAAAAAGAAAGAAAGAAAGAAAGAAAGAACTTCTGCCTCTAATAAAATAAACATAGTAACATCAAACTTCAACCTTTTTTTTTTTTTACTATTGACATACTAGTTATAAACCAGCCGTACAAGTATAAACTGGCTTTCAAGGAGAGACTGGACCGCCCTCTGTCAGAAATGGTGTAGTAGGTTCTCCTGCCTGGGTGGCAGGAGGGGGGTTGGACTAGATGACCCCCGAGGTCCCTTCCGACTCTTGGATTCTGTAAAGGTCTCCTGTTTGGGCAGGGCGTTGGACTAGATGACCCCCGAGGTCCCTTCCGACTCTTGGAATCTGTATGGGTCTCCTGCTTGGGCGGCAGGAGAGGGGCTGGACTAGATGCCTCCAAGGTCCCTTCCGGCTCTATTCTATTCTAAACCCTGACTTGAGTCAGGAAGGAGCCGAGGGGCTGCTCCTCTCTCTCAGCTCCGGCCACAAAGGGAACCACTCCCCCACCGGGGTCTCCAGCTAACCTCGCTTGGGGAGAGTCTGCCGGGCATCCGGGACCCCCCCCGAGTTGCCCGCTGACGCTGCTGGTGGTGTCCCCCTCTGCCCTCCCCAGGGAGCCCAGATCCTGTTCGGCGCTGTCTGCATCGGCCTCGGCGTGGCGCTGAGCATGGTTGTGCCCAACAATGAGCTACCCTACTACTACAAGCGGTCAATCTATAACGGAGTCCCATTCTGGATGGGCGGCCTGGTGAGTACTGGAAGGGGGGGAGGGAGGAATGGGGGAGGATCTCCCCCCACTTGGTCTCAGCTGGCAACCCCCCCCCCGAAAAGCAGCAGGGGAAGATTGTGGGACGGGACAATGATGGTAGGGCCTGGTCCGTTTGAGAGGGCTGGACTGCTGCCTTGCCGACATCCCCAGGAGTCAGTCCAGTGCACAAAAGGGGCAGGGGGGTTCTGGGCTTGCTGGCTTGAGTGCTTGCTGTGTTGCGCGTGACACAAACGGGGCGGCGCTTAGCACCCGCGTGACGCTCGCTAGGTCCCCCGTTTTTGCCCTGCGTGGTGCCCCGTTTTCACACGGTGCCGTTTTCACCTTGCGTGGCCGTGGCACTGACACGAGTGGGGGTGAGTGCACGCACACGTGCGCGCAGCGGCCAGCCTGTCCCGTGGCCCGGACAGCCCGGGAGTGGGCCACGGCCCCCAGGTTGGGGACCCCTGATCTAGGCAACCGAGAGCCAAGGCCGCTAGCGCGGGTGCTGAAAGGAGAAGTTGACTGTTTCCATCACAAAAAGCAATATTGCTATTGGACAATGGGAAGACCCGGTGGGGTGGGGGCGAGGGAGTCTGTCGTTTCACTCGGCAAGCCTTCGAGCGGGAAAACCAGAGCCGGTTTGGCTTTCTTCTGGGCCAATGTCAATTTTCAGTAAAATATGATCCTCTTGGTAATATCATGGCCCAGGAGTCTCTTTTTCTGGGAATGCCAACGGGACTGTTGACAGGCGGGTGGGCGGGAGGCCCAGACAGACACCCCTCACCGCTTTGCTTCCCTCCCTCTGCAGTTCATCCTCTCCGGTACCTTCTCGGTGGTGGGCGCACGACGCGGCGGCTACTGGGTAAGTGGGGAGGGTCCCGGTCCCTGACCTGTCGCAAGGACCCCGGTGCCCATTCTCAGCCGTGCCCCACCTTGCCTCCTCCTAGGTCCACCTGGCCACCTTCCTCAACCTGGGCAGCGTCGTGGCAGGCTCGGTGGCCTTCACGCTGGGCTTGACGGAGTTCGCACCCCTGGTCTACAAACCCTACTTCGTTGAGGAGCTCTGCAAGCACAGAGCGGAGGACCGGGGTTACCGCTCGTGGGAACCGACCACCAGACCTCCGTATGACAACGAGAGGGACCAAGAGCGGGCCAGGCAGTGCCAGGAGGCTTTCTTGGGGCTCGTGGTGAGTGTTTCTTCGCTAGAGAGGGAGGCGGGCAGCGGCGCCTCTTTAGAAGACGGCAATCCCAGGACGGGACCTTCGAAGTACAGGCCTCCCTTGGTCTGACTGTCCTGAATGTCGGGCTGAAGGGCAAGGAGGGCTCACCTGTCCTCAGGCGGCTTCAGGTGTTCAACCCCTGGGAGAAGGTACCCACTGGTCCTCGCAGACGGGCGTTCCCCCCTCTCACGCCCTCCTCCTGCCTCCCCGCTGAGTCCCGGCTGGTGTGGACAAAGCACAGGAGCCGGTGGGCTTTGGTGGACTGGGCGCCTGCCGGGTCCGCCTGCCCCCCTCTCCTGCTGATTCGAGCCTCCCTCTGTCCCCAGCGCATGTGGAGCGGCACCCAGATCCTCCTGCTGATCGTGCACGTCGCCGCCCTGGCCACCGCCCTCTTCTGCTTCGGATACGGCCTGCGCCGCCTGTGCTCCTCCTGCTGGGTACGTGGAGGGAAGGGCGCAGAGCTCCCAGCCCCAGCGGGTACGGCTGGGTCGGGCACTCTGGAGGGCAGCCTTCCCCCCCCAGGGATCCATACGGGGGGGTGGGGGTTGCACCTGTCTGGAGTCCCTGGCTGTTGTCGCTCCGGCTACTCCAGAAAGAGTCGCGCTTCCTCACTCGGCTTCCAAAGAAGAGATCTCGGGAAGAGATCACGTTCCCTCTGGAGCCGAGCTCGCCGACATTTCTGGCTTGGCGGACTGGTGGGGAGGGGTGGGTGGGAGAAGGGATGGCTCCACACCAATGGGCGGCCAGCGTGCGCGCGCAGGGGCTCCGTTTGCATGAGCGGCGTGCACGAGCGCCTGCCGCTCACTTTCAGTGGCGCGTGCGCGTGTCCTCGCCTGCTGCTCGCGCACGTGTGCTCGCCGGCTCTTTCCACGGCCCGGTTGCAAACTAGGGGGTCATGGCTCACAGGTTGGGGACCCGCTTTGGAGTGGATGGCGGGGTGGGGGGCTTGCTGGCCACAGGCCAATCCTGGGGAAGCCGCTGCAATCCTTTCTTTCTCGCAGGGAGGCTGGCAGGACTACATGGCCTTGGAGGACCCAGACGTCTCTCCTGCGCCCGAAGAGCTGGGCAAAGAGCAGAGCCCTGCCTGAGGGGCACGGAGGGAAGCCCCCCCACCCCCGCTGGCCTTCGGCTCTCCCAGGGACCAAATAGCAGCTGAAGGACTTCCCAGCAGCGACTCCCAAACTCAGATACTCCGAAGTTACCCATCGCTTCTCACGCGAGCAGACTCCTCCTGCACACACCGTGAATAAAAAAGTAGCTTTTCTGGATTTTGAGCTCGTCTGTCTGTCTGGCGGGTCAGCCCAACGCTGGGCCCTGTGGGGTGCCTGTGGGGTGCGCGGAGCAGCGGGCGTCCTCCGCTAATTAGCCTTTAGCAAAGTCTAATTGAGCATTTAGCACAACTACATTTAGGCAAGAAAAACCAAATGCACAGGTATAGTATAGGGGGTACCTTGCTCAATAGTAGCAACTGTGAGAGGGATCTAGGAGTCCTAGTGGACAATCTCTTAAATAGGAGCCAGCCGTGTGCTGCAGCTGCCAAAAAAGCCAACACAGTGCTGGGCTGCATTAACAGAGGGAGAGAATCGAGATTACATGAAGGGTTACTACCACTTTACAAGGCCTTGGTAAGGTCACGCTTGGAATACGGCATCCAGGTTTGGTCACCACGATGTCAAAAAGATGTTGAGACTCTGGAAAGAGTGCAGAGAAGAGCAACAAATATGATCAGGGGACTGGAGGCTAAAACATATAAGGAACGGTTGCTGGAATTGGGTATGTCTAGTTTAATGAAGAGAAGGACAAGGGGGGACATGATAGCAGCATTCCAGTATCTCAGGGGCTGCCCCAAAGAAGAGGGAGTCAAGCTATTCTCCAAAGCGCCTGAAGGCAGGACAAGAAGCAACGGAGGGAAACTAATTCAAGGAGAGAAGCAACCTAGAACTAAGGAGAAACTTCCTGACATTTAGAACAATTAACCAGTGGAACAACCTGCCTCCAGAAGCGGTGAATGCTCCAACACTGAAAGTTTTTAAGAAGAGACTGGACAGCCATTTGTCCGAAATGGTCTAGGGGGTTGGACTAGATGACCTCCAAGGTCCCTTCCGACTCTGTGATTCAGTAATTGTGTAAGGGTCTCCTGCTTGAGTAGGGGGTTGGACTAGATGACCTCCGAGGTCCCTTCCAGCTCAATCCTGGCTGACTGATTGTTCCTTGCGCAAGAGTCCCTCGCAGCTCCTCTCTCAGCTCCTGTCCTTGAAGGCAGATCTGGCGCGGGGCGCGGGTGCGAAAAGCTGGGCGTGTTGCAACAAAGCCTCCCCATTGTGTGTCGGGGATGGGCCGATGACGGAAACGGCGTCTGCGTTTTCCCCGAGAACAATTAATCCGTAGATCAAGTTACCTCCGACTGATCCAAAACTGGGAGGGTTTTTTTAGAAAATATTTTTTTAGAAGGAAGTTAAAACGCAAAATGCAAAAACGCCATTAAAAAAAAAAAAATCCGAAGTTTGTTAAAGCATGTTCACTTCCGGAATCGCAACTCTGTTGTAAAAGTTGTGTGTGTGTATTGTCCAGGGTGTGGCCTCCTTTCGCTGCCGAGATCCTTTGGCTGAAGTCCTTCAAGAAACGTTCCTTTCATTTCCACTTCAATCGATTAATCGGGAGAGGGCTGGAGGGGACCCTGGAGGTCTTCTAGTCCAGCCCCCTGCTCAAGCGGGAGGCCCTAGACCATTTCAATCAATCAATCAATCAATCAATCAGAATAGAGCCAGAAGGGACCTCGGAGGTCTTCTAGTCCAGGAGAATCTATGCCATTTCAGATAGGTGACTATCTAGCTTCTTCTGAAACACCTCCAGCGATGGAGCGCCCACAACCTCTGGTGGCAAGTAGTTCCACTGGTTAATTGTCCTCCCTGTTAGGCAGTTTCTCCTTAATTCCAGGTTGCTTCTCTCCCTTGGTTAGTTTCCATCCATATTTTTTTTTCTTGTCCTGCCTTCTGGGGCTTTGGAGGTTGACCCCCTCCCTCCTCTTTGGGGCAGCCCCCCAAATACTGGAATGCTATCATGTCCCCCTTAGTCCTTTTCTTACCATCTATCTATCTATCTATCTATCTATCTATCTATCTATCTATCTATCTATCTATCTATCTATCTATCTATCTATCTATCTATCTATCTATCTATCTATCTATCTATCTATCTATCTATCTATCTATCTATCTATATCTATCATCTATCTATCTATCCATCCATCAATCCATCCATCCATCCATTCATCCATCCATCCATCCATCCATCCATCCATCCATCTATCTATCCATCTATCTATCCATCTATATCTATCTATCTATCTATGCATCCATCTACCCATATCAATCTTGTCTGTCCATTCATCCATCATCTCTTCATCCATCCATCCACCGTCTCATCCATCATTTCTATCAGTCTGCCTATCCATGCATCCATTTATCCATCTTCATCTGTCCACCCACTTATTCATCATCTCTATCATATCTCCATCCATCCATCCAGTCACCTTCCCATCCATGTCTCTCTATCCATGCATCCGTCTAACCATCCATCCACCCATCTTTCCATTCGTCTATCATCTATCTCTATTTATGTCTCATCTCTCTATATATCTGTCTCTCTCCATGTCTTTATCTGTCTCTCTGTATGTCTCTTATCTATCTCTATGTATCTATCTTATCTATATCTATCCATGCACCTCTATCAATCTATCTATCTGTATAATAATAAAATAATAATAATAATGAAGTTGGAAGGGACCTTGGAGCTCATCTAGTCCAACCCCCTGCTCAGGCCGGAAACCCTGTACCATTTCAGCCAAATGGCTGTCTAGTCTCTTCTTAAAATCTTCCAGTGTTGGATCATTCACTGCTTCTGGAGGCAGGTTGTTCCACTGGTTAATTGTTCTCACTGTCAGGAAGTTTCTCCTTAGTTCCAGGTTGCTTCTCTCCTTGGTTAATTTCCATCTGTTGCTTCTTGTCTTTTGCCTTCCGGCGCCTTGGAGAACAGCTTGACTCCCTCTTCTTTGGGGCAGCCCGAGATATTGGAACACTGCTATCTGTCTATGTCTATGTATCTCTCTATCATATCTCTATCTATCTATCCATCTATATCTATCTATCCATCCATCTATCCATATCTATCCATCCATCCATCCATCCACCTATGTATCCATCTATCCATCTACCCATCATATCCATCAATCCTGTCTGTCTGTCTCTATCCATCCATCGTTTCCATCCTCTCTCTTATCTCCCTCCCTCCCTCCCTCCCTCAGGTGTCCTCCCCACCTTTGACACACAAAAGCAAGCAAGAGGGAGTCAAGGAGGGGCTGAAGACCCCCCTCCCCATTTATTTATTCACCGACTCATTGAACGTCTGTGCCGCCCAATCGGCTGGTCATTTCTGTCCTCCTCCGGGGGAATGGTGTAGCCCCGCTTTGCCCTGGGGGGCGCACAGAGGTGCTGGTGGTGTGTGTGTGTGTGTGCGCCCTCTAGGCCGCCTTCTTCTTGACGTGGGCGCAGTCGTACTTGCCCCGCACGACCCGGACTTTGACGCCGGGCAGGTCCTGCTTGCGCCCGCCCTCCACCAGGACGGCCATGTGCTCCTGCAGGTTGTGCCCCTCGCCGGGGATGAAGCAGACCAGCTCTTTGCCCGTGCTCAGGCGCACCAGGGCGCACTTGCGGTTGGCCGAGTTGGGCTTCTTGGGCTTGCGGATCAGCGTCTTCAGCACCACCCCCTTCAGCTGCGGGTGGCCCTCCAGCGGGCCCGGGGGGCGCTTGGGCTGGCCCAGCCGGTGCATCTGGCTCAGCGTGGCCATCCAGCGGGTCCCTGCGGGGATGGGGGGGGAGAGAGAGGGGGCTGCGTCAGAGGGGGGAGGGCGGTCAGACCTCCCCGGGACCCTCCCCAGCTCTCCCTGTAGCTTGCTCCCCCCTCCCTCATTCTCCCCGACACCCAGATGCCTCCCCAAAGCCCAGGTCCCCCCAGATCCCTCCCAGCGCTCCCCCACTCCCCATACACCCCCAAACCCAAGCTCCGCCCGATTTCTAACTCCCCATGACTCTCCTCCAGGACGCCCGATTGCCCCCCAAAGCCCAGGTCCCGCCAGATCCCTCCCTCTCCCACAACCTCACCCCCCCACCCCAAGCTCCGCCCACATTTAGAGGGTTGCTAATCCTCGCCCCAACAGGACCCCACTGCCCCCAAATTCCCCCCCAGGATCCCAACCCAGGACCTCCCCCCTCCCCGGAACCTCCTCCAGATTCCCCCCCACCCCAGAGCCGCCCACATTTCTAGCTCCTCCTGCTCCACTCCAGGACCCCGATTGCCCCCAAATCCCCCCAGACTATCCCACTCCAGGACACTCCCTCCCCCCTCCCCAGGACCCTCCTCCAGATCACTCCCACCCCATTAGACCGCCCACATTCTAGCTCCGACCATCCAGGAACCCCAGTGCCCCCGGGGACCCTCCCCCCCTCCCAGTAAACTTTTCCCCCCCAGGACCCTCCCCCTGGTCCTCCCCACCCTAAGCTCCGCCCACTCTCCCAGGTAACCCCTCCCCCAGATCCTCCCCGCCGGGTCCCTTCCCCCAGATCCTCCCCGCCGGGTCCCCTCCCCCAGGACGCCCCCCAAATTTTACCCCTCTCCTCCCTCCTCACCCCTCCTCTTCTTCCTACACCCTCCTCTTCCTCCTACACCAGGGGTAGGCAACCTTGGCTCTTTTATGACTCCCAGAATTCCTGAGCCAGCCATGCTGAGGGGAAAGGGAGAGGTTTCCAAGCTGAGCCATGCTGGCTCAGGAATTCTGGGAGTTGAAGTCCACGAGTCATAAAAGGGCTGAGGTTGCCTACCCCGTGTCCTACACCCATTTCCTCTTCCTCCTCCCCTCCTCCTTCACCCTCCTCTTCCTCCTCCCCTCCTCTTCCTCCTCCCCTTCCTCCACCCTCCTCTTCCTCCTCCCTCTCCTCCCCTCCTCCTTCACCCTCCTCTTCCTCCTCCACCCTTCTCCTCCTCCCCTTCTCTTCCTCCTTCTTCCTCCTCCCTTCTCTTCTTCCTCCCCCTCTTCCATCTCCCCCTCCTCTTCCTTCCTCTTCCTCCTCCCCCTCTCCCTTCTCTTCCTTCCCCCATCCTTCTCTTCATCCTTCTCTTCTTCCTCCCCCTCCTCCTCTTCCATCTCCCCCTCCTCTTCCTTCTCCCTCTCCTTCTCCACCTCCTCCTCCCAATCCCCCCTCCCTTCCAGCACTGATGATGTTCCCTAGCCGGGTCAGGAGATGTCTGCTGGGAAACCCCCCAGCTCAAGAGAGCACCCAGGACCCCCAGACTTCAACCCGGAGCTACAAAGATTCTCCTCCGTCGGAGCCCCCAAAGGGCCCTTGAAAACTCTTCTCCTGCAGGCGAGAGCCAAGGACCCTCGTGACCCAGGGGAGCCCCCCCCTCATCAGCTGGCAAACCCCCAGCCGGCCAAAGCCCAACGTAGGGAGTAGCCAACGCCCCAGAAGACAAACTCGGGTTCCAAAAAGATCTCGACAAACACAAACAATGGGCCCTGTCCAACAAAATGTGTTTCAGTGTGGAGAAAAGCAAAGTCTTACATTTAGGCAGAGAAAAACCAAAGGTGCAAGTACAGATTGGGGGAGACCTGGCTCAAAAAACAGCAACTGGGAGATGGACCTCGGAGTCCTAGTGGATAATCCCTTGACCAGGAGCCAGCTGTGTGCGGCAGCAGCCAAAAAAGCTAACACAATCCTGGGTTGCGTAAACAGAGGCCTAGAATCAAGATCACACGAAGTCTTAGTACCGCTCTATAAAACCCCAGTGAGGCCAGACCTGGAATACTGCAGCCAATTTTGGTCACCACATCACAAAAAAAATGTTGAGAGTCTGGAAAAAAAATTCAGAGAAGAGCAACTAAGGGGATCCAAGGCCTGGAGGCTAAAACAGACGAAGGACGGCTGCGGGACTTGGGTTTGGCCAGTCTAAAGAAAAGAAGAAACAGGGGAGACAAGATAGCAGTGTGTTCCAGTATTTGGGGGGCTTCCCCAAAGAAGAGGGGGGTGTCACGTTATTCACCAAAGCACCAGAGGGCAGGATGAGAAACAATGGCTGGAAACTGACCAAAGAGAGAAGCAACCTGGAATTAAGGAGAAACTTCCTGACAGTGAGGACATTTAACCAGTGGAACAGCTTGCCACCAGAAATCGTGGGTGCTCCATCACTGGAGGTTTTTAAGAAGAGGCTGGACAGTCACTTGTCTGAGATGGTATAGGTTCTCCTGCTTGAGCGGGGGGCTGGACTAGAAGACCTCCAAGGTCCCTTCCAGGTCTATTTCTATTCTAATCCATTCCATATTTTCTATTCTATTCTATTCTATTCTATTCTATTCTATTCTATTCATTCCTTTCTTTCTCTCTCTCCCTCCCTCCCTCCCTTTTTTTTTTTGTGCTCCATCACAGGAGATTTTTAAGAAGTGACTACTAGAAGCTATGCCGTCTCAGACAAGGGACTGTCTAGTTACTAGACAGTCCCTTGTCTGAGACGGCATAGCTTCTCCTGCTGGAGCAGCGGGCTGGACTAGAAGACCTCCGAGGTCCCTTCCAGCTTCTATTCTATTCTAGTATAGTCTATTCTAGGCTGGCATCCTCCAGGATCCCCCGTCTGCTTTTGGAGCCGGAATCAGCGACCGGTCCGCAAACCTGCCGTGCCCGGGTCTCCCTTTCCTGCAAAGGATCGCCTCCCCTGGCAAGTGATTCACCCGGGGACTTTCCCGGTTGTAAAGCCTTTGCTGGGAAATTGCGCGTGGGGAGGGGGGGGCGGAGGGATCGAGTCCCGGCCCAGCTCCACCTTTCGGCTGGGATCCACCGCCCCGCGCAGAAAAACAAGCCGTTTCCTCTTCTTCTCCGGTCCGCAGTTCGGATCCGGCACCCAGCCCGGGACGTCGCAGCAGCCTTTCGCCTCCTCTTTGCCCGGAGCCTTTGGGGTTTGTGTCTTTGTGCGCGTGTGTGTTTGTGTGTGTGTGCTCCTCTTTGCTCCGGGTCTTTGGGGTGTGTGTGTGTGTGTGTCGGCTCCTCTTTGCTCCGGGTCTTTGGTGTGTGTGTTTCTGTGTGTGTGTTTGTGTGTCCCATCTCTTGCTCCCCCCCCCACGCAAGCGGCGGTGAGTGGGTGCCTCTCCCTCCCTGCTTCTTTTTTTTTGGGGGGGAGGGCTTGGAAGGCTGTAGCTCTCCGGTGGAGGGAGGGGCAGGGGGCGGGGCCGTGGACCCCCCACCCCAGGGGAGAGGAGTGGGCGGGCGGAGGGGCACCACCCGCCGAGGGACCGAACTCGCAGGCCGAATGCGGGCCCTCTGGAGGGGGGGGGGAGGCAGGGAGGATCTGGGCGAGGGGGGGGGGGGGAGCCCTTGGGGAGGGGGGAGCCCTTGGGGAGGGGAGGGGGAGGCTCGTAAGTCCCCGATTCCTCTGCCGAGTTAGCAAGAGGACTTCAAAGACACCCCCCCACAATCTGGGCACAAGAGACCCCCCCCTCCCCGGGGGAAAGCGGCAGAAGAAAAACGGGGCGGGGGGGGCTCTGGCTTGCAGTGGAAGCTGCCCCCCCACCCCGGCGCCTGCTTCGCTCCCACCAGGCCGAGCCCTCAAAAGACCCCCCCCCCAATCTGTGCACAAGGGACCCCCCCTTCCTCCCTCCAGCCTTCCTTGCGATCCAGAGGCAGAAACGCGCGGGGGGGGGGTAAGGTGGCAGAAGAAAAATGAGGGGGGGCGATGCTTCTGGCTTGGCAGTGGGACCTTTCGCCCAGCTCAGAGGATCCCCCAGTCTTCCTCCTCCTCCTCCCCTCCCTTCTCCTCCTCCCCCTCCCTCCCCCCTCTCCTTCCCCCTCCCCCTCTTCCTCCCCCTCCTCCTCTTTCTCCCCCTCCCCCACCAGGTGTCCTGGCCCCTCCCTCCACGGGGTTTTCCCACCTGGTTCTGACTTCCTCCTCTGCCCGGCAGACGCCCGCTTTCTCGAACCCACCGCCCGGCCCCGGGAAGAAGCAGCCGAGGAGCCATGGCGGGCACCGTGGTGAAGATAGACGGGACCGAGGTGGCCCTGGAGGGTCCCGAGCGGACCACCATCAACATCAACCTCCGCCAGGAGTCCGGGCTGGCTTACCTGTGCAAGGGCGTGGCGGCCCTGGCTCGCCGCAAAGAAGTCGCCGCCAAGGATGCCGGCGAGGCTCCCCGCGCCCCCCGCCCAGCCGGGGGGGAGCAGAAGGTCTTGGGGGTAAGTCCTGGGGAGGGGGGATCGGAGGGGGTGATCCCGGAGGGAGGAGAATTGGCTCTTGCGTCCTGAGCGCCAGGCTGGTTTGATGAGTTTGAGAGTCGGAAATCCCGAAAAACAAAGGATGGGGAAGCTAGGGAAGGGAGGAGTGTAGAAAAGAAGGGAAAAAGAAAGAAAGAAAGAAAGAGGAAAGAAAGGAAGGAAAGAAAAGAAAGAAAGAAAGAAAAAGAAAAGAAAAGGAAAGAAAAAGAGAAAAAAGGGAAAGAAAGAATGGAAAGAAGGAAGGAAGGAAGGAAGGAAAGAAAGAGAAAGAAAGAGAATGGAAAGAAGGAAAGAAGGAAGGAAAGAAAGAAAAAGAAAGAAAGAAAAAAAAGGGAACGAAAGAAGGAAGGAAGGGAAAGAAAGGGAAGGAAGGAAGGAAGGAGAGAAAGAAAGAAAGAAGGAAAGAAAGAAAAAGAAAGAAGGAAGAAAAAAAAGAATGGAAAAGAAAGAAAGAAAGAGAAAGAAAGAAAGAAATAGAAAAAGAATTAAATGAAAGAAAGAATGGAAAGAAGGAAGGAAGGAAAGAGAAAGAAAAGAAAGAAAAAGAAAAGAAAGAAAGAAAAAGAAAGAAAGAAAAAGAAAGAAAGAAAGAAAGAAAAAGAAAGAAAGAGAAAGAAAAGGCGTGGACTTCTGCCTCTAATAAAATAAACATAGTAACATCAAACCTCAACCTTTTTTTTTTTTACTATTGACATACTAGTTATAAACCAGCCGTACAAGTATAAACTGGCTTTCAAGGAGAGACTGGACCGCCCTCTGTCAGATATGGTGTAGTAGGTTCTCCTGCCTGGGTGGCAGGAGGGGGGTTGGACTAGATGACCCCCGAGGTCCCTTCCGACTCTTGGATTCTGTACGGGTCTCCTGCTTGGGCGGCAGGAGAGGGGCTGGACTAGATGACCTCCAAGGTCCCTTCCGGCTCTATTGTGGCTTTTCTCGCTGCCAGCGGGCTCACCACGAAGGAGCATCCGGGCAGGCCCGCGCCGGACGGAGCGAGAATAAAGACACAGAGTCAATTTCTCCTCGGGATGAAATGAGCCCAGAACAAAGCCAGGCAAATCTCTTTTATTAGTTCAGCAAAATATAGGTGGTGACATGGGGCAAGCAAGGGGGGTTACATTCTAGCTCAGCAAACTATAGGTGATTTCATGAAGCAAGTACAAGTTACAAGAAGCGAACAAAAGTGGTTACATGAAGCAGGCAAAAGGCTGTTACATACTTTCAGATAAGCATTCCATTCGAAGGCAGTTTGTGTGTGTGAATGTCGTGATATCTGCACGTTGTCCTTGTGTGTGTATGTTTCTTCTCTGATGGACAATTCACCATTGTTCACAGTTTCTATGCCTACGTGATGCAGTTACTTTGTTCAGCTATTTGCTTATGTTACAATTTGTTGCTAAACAGCTTTGTGCAGAGTTTCTCATGTCCTTGGCTCCTGTTTCATGTGAGAGCCATTGGCCTAGTCACACTGCAGGAGCCTGAACCAAACATTTTCCCAACACTCTATTCTATTTTAAACCCTGACTTGAGTCAGGAAGGAGCTGAGGGGCTGCTCCTCTCTCTCAGCTCCGGCCACAAAGGGAACCACTCCCCCACCGGGGTCTCCAGCTAACCTCGCTTGGGGAGAGTCTGCCGGGCATCCGGGACCCCCCCCCCGTTGCCCGCTGACGCTGCCGGTGGTCTCCCCCCTCTGCCTCCCCCAGGGAGCCCAGATCCTGTTTGGCGCTGTCTGCATCGGCCTCGGCGTGGCGCTGAGCGTGGTTGTGCCCATCAATGAGGTACCCTACTACTACAAGCGGTCAATCTATAACGGAGTCCCATTCTGGATGGGCGGCCTGGTGAGTACTGGAAGGGGGGGAGGGAGGAATGGGGGAGGATCCCCCCCTTGGTCTCAGCTGGCACCCCCCCCCGAGAAGCAGCAGGGGAGGATTGCAGGACGGGACAAAGAAGGCAGGGCCTGGTCCGTTTGAGAGGGCTGGACTGCTGCCTTGCCGACATCCGCAGGAGTCAGTCCAGCACACAAAAGTAGGAAGGGGGGTTCTGGGCTTGCTGGCTTGAGCGCTTGCTGTGTCGCGCACAAACGGGGCAGCGCGAGCACCCGCGTGACACTCAATAAGTCACCTGTTTTTGCCCTGCGTGGTGCCCCATTTTCACACGGTGCCGTTTTCACCTTGCGTGGCCGCGGCGCTAGGACGAGTGGGGGTGAGTGCATGCACACATGCGCACAGCGGCCATCCCGTCCCGTGGCCCGGACAACCCGGGAGTGGGCCACGGCCCCCAGGTTGGGGATCCCTGATCTAGGCAACTGAGAGCCAAGGCCGCTAGCGCAGGTGCTGAAAGGAAAAGTGGACTGTTTCCATCACAAAAAGCAATATTGGTATTGGACAATGGGAAGACCCGGTGGGGTGGGGGCGAGGGAGTCTATCGTTTCACTCGGCAAGCTTTCGAGCGGGAAAACCAGAGCCGGTTTGGCTTTCTTCTGGGCCAATGTCAATTTTCAGTAAAATATGATCCTCTTGGTAATATCATGGCCCAGGAGTCTCTTTTTCTAGAAATGCCAACGGGACTGTTGACAGGCGGGTGGGCGGGAGGCCCAGACAGACACCCCTCACTGCTTTGCTTCCCTCCCTCTGCAGTTCATCCTCTCCGGTACCTTCTCGGTGGTGGGCGCACGACGCGGCGGCTACTGGGTAAGTGGGGAGGGTCCCGGTCCCTGACCTGTCGCAAGGACCCCGGTGCCCATTCTCAGCCGTGCCCCGCCTCGCCTCCTAGGTCCACCTGGCCACCTTCCTCAACCTGGGCAGCGTTGTGGCAGGCTCGGTGGCCTTCACGCTGGGCTTGCTGGAGTTCATAGCCCTGGTCTACGAACCCGACTTCGGTGAGGAGCTCTGCAAGCACAGAGCGGAGGACCGGGGTTACCGCTCGTGGGAACCGACCACCAGACCTCCGTACAACAACGAGAGGGACCAAGAGCGGGCCAGGCAGTGCCAGGAGGCTCTCTTGGGGCTCGTGGTGAGTTTCTTCACTAGAGAGGGAGGCGGGCAGCGGCGCCTCTTTAGAAGACGGCAATCCCAGGACGGGACCTTCGAAGTACAGGCCTCCCTCGGTCTGACTGTCCTGAATGTCAGACTGAAGGGCAAGGAGGGCTCACCTGTCCTCAGGCGGCTTCAGGTGTTCAACCCCTGGGAGAAGGTACCCACTGGTCCTCACAGACGGGCGTTCCCCCCTCCCATGTCCTCCTCCTGCCTCCCCGCTGAGCTCCCGGCCGGTGTGGACAAAGCACAGGAGCCGGTGGGCTTTGGTGGACTGGGCGCCTGCCGGGTCCGCCTGCCCCCCTCTCCTGCTGATTCGAGCCTCCCTCTTTCCCCAGCGCATGTGGAGCGGCACCCAGATGCTCCTGCTGATCCTGCACGTCGCCGCCCTGGCCACCGCCCTCTTCTGCTTCGGATACGGCCTGCGCCGCCTGTGCTCCTCCTGCTGGGTACGTGGAGGGAAGGGCGCAGAGCTCCCAGCCCCAGCGGGTACGGCTGGGTCGGGCACTCTGGAGGGCAGCCTCCCCCCCCAGGGATCCATACGGGGGGGGGTTGCACCTGTCTGGAGTCCCTGGCTGTTGTCGCTCTGGGTACTCCAGAAAGAGTCGCGCTTCCTCGCTCGGTTTCCCAAGAAGAGATCTCGGGAAGATCTCCCCCGGGGCCACGTTCCCTCTGGAGCCGAGCTCGCCGACATTTCTGGCTTGGCGGACCGGTGGGGAGGGGTGGGTGAGAGAAGGGATGGCTCCACACCAATGGCCGGCCAGCGTGCGTGCGCAGGGGCTCCGTTTGCACGAGCGGCGTGCACGAGCGCCTGCCGCTTACTTTCAGTGGCGCGTGCGCGTGTCCTCGCCCGCTGCTCACGCACGTGTGCTCGCCAGCTCTTTCCACGGCCCGGTTGCAAACTAGTGGGTTGTGGCTCACAGGTTGGGGACCCCTGCTTTGGAGTGGATGGCGGGGTGGGGGGCTTGCTGGCCACAGGCCAATCCTGGGGAAGCCGCTGCAATCCTTTCTTTCTCGCAGGGAGGCTGGCAGGACTACATGGCCTTGGAGGACCCAGACGTCTCTCCTTCGCCCAAAGAGCCGGGCAAAGAGCAGAGCCCTGCCTGAGGGGCACGGAGGGAAGCCCCCCCACCCCGCTGGCCTTCGGCTCTCCCAGGGACCAAATAGCAGCTGAAGGACTTCCCAGCAGCGACTCCCAAACTCAGATACTCCGAAGTTACCCATCGCTTCTCACGCGAGCAGACTCCTCCTGCACACACCGTGAATAAAAAAGTAGCTTTTCTGGATTTTGAGCTCGTCTGTCTGTCTGGCGGGTCAGCCCAACGCTGGGCCCTGTGGGGTGCCTGTGGGGTGCGCGGAGCAGCGGGCGTCCTCCGCTAATTAGCCTTTAGCAAAGTCTAATTGAGCATTTAGCACAACTACATTTAGGCAAGAAAAACCAAATGCACAGGTATAGTATAGGGGGTACCTTGCTCAATAGTAGCAACTGTGAGAGGGATCTGGGAGTCCTAGTGGACAATCTCTTAAATAGGAGCCAGCCGTGTGCTGCAGCTGCCAAAAAAGCCAACACAGTGCTGGGCTGCATTAACAGAGGGAGAGAATCGAGATTACATGAAGGGTTACTACCACTTTACAAGGCCTTGGTAAGGTCACGCTTGGAATACGGCATCCAGGTTTGGTCACCACGATGTCAAAAAGATGTTGAGACACTGGAAAGAGTGCAGAGAAGAGCAACAAAGATGATCAGGGGACTGGAGGCTAAAACATATAAGGAACGGTTGCTGGAATTGGGTATGTCTAGTTTAATGAAGAGAAGGACCAGGGGGGACATGATAGCAGCATTCCAGTATCTCAGGGGCTGCCCCAAAGAAGAGGGAGTCAAGCTATTCTCCAAAGCGCCTGAAGGCAGGACAAGAAGCAACGGAGGGAAACTAATTCAAGGAGAGAAGCAACCTAGAACTAAGGAGAAACTTCCTGACAGTGAGAACAATTAACCAGTGGAACAACCTGCCTCCAGAAGCGGTGAATGCTCCAACACTGAAAGTTTTTAAGAAGAGACTGGACAGCCATTTGTCCGAAATGGTCTAGGGGGTTGGACTAGATGACCTCCAAGGTCCCTTCCGACTCTGTGATTCAGTAATTGTGTAAGGGTCTCCTGCTTGAGTAGGGGGTTGGACTAGATGACCTCCGAGGTCCCTTCCAGCTCAATCCTGGCTGACTGATTGTTCCTTGCGCAAGAGTCCCTCGCAGCTCCTCTCTCAGCTCCTGTCCTTGAAGGCAGATCTGGCGCGGGGCGCGGGTGCGAAAAGCTGGGCGTGTTGCAACAAAGCCTCCCCATTGTGTGTCGGGGATGGGCCGATGACGGAAACGGCGTCTGCGTTTTCCCCGAGAACAATTAATCCGTAGATCAAGTTACCTCCGACTGATCCAAAACTGGGAGGGTTTTTTTAGAAAATATTTTTTTTAGAATGAAGTTAAAACGCAAAATGCAAAAACGCCATTAAAAAAAAAAAAATCCGAAGTTTGTTAAAGCGTGTTCACTTCCGGAATCGCAACTCTGTTGTAAAATTTGTGTGTGTGTATTGTCCGGGGTGTGGCCTCCTTTCGCTGCTGAGATCCTTTGGCTGAAGTCCTTCAAGAAACGTTCCTTTCATTTCCACTTCCATCGATTAATCGGGAGAGGGCTGGAGGGGACCCTGGAAGTCTTCTAGTCCAGCCCCCTGCTCAAGCGGGAGGCCCTAGACCATTTCAATCAATCAATCAATCAGAATAGAGCCAGAAGGGACCTCGGAGGTCTTCTAGTCCAGGAGAATCTATGCCATTTCAGACAGGTGACTATCTTCTTCTGAAACACCTCCAGCGATGGAGCACCCACAACCTCTGGTGGCAAGTAGTTCCACTGGTTAATTGTCCTCCCTGTTAGGCAGTTTCTCCTTAATTCCAGGTTGCTTCTCTCCCTTGGTTAGTTTCCATCCATATATTTTTTTCTTGTCCTGCCTTCTGGGGCTTTGGAGGTTGACCCCCTCCCTCCTCTATGGGGCAGCCCCCCAAATACTGGAATGCTATCATGTCCCCCTTAGTCCTTTTCTTACCATCTATCTATCTATCTATCTATCTATCTATCTATCTATCTATCTATCTATCTATCTATCTATCTATCTATCTATCTATCTATCTATCTATCTATCTATCTATCTATCTATCCATCCATCCATGCATCCATCTACCCATATCAATCCGGTGTCTCTGTCCATCTATCATCTCTTCATCCATCCATCCACCGTCTCATCCATCATTTCTATCAGTCTGCCTATCCATGCATCCATTTACCCATCTTCATCCATCCACCCACTTATTCATCATCTCTATCATGTCTCCATCCATCCATCCAGTCACCTTCCCATCCATCATGTCTCTCTATCCATGCATCCGTCTAACCATCCATCCACCCATCTTTCCATTCGTCTTTCATCTATCTCTATTTATCTGTCTCATCTCTCTATGTTTGTCTGTCTCTCTCCATGTCTTTATCTGTCTCTTATCTATCTCTATGTATCTATCTTATCTATATCTATCCATGCACCTCTATCATCTATCAATCAATCAATCAATCAATCTATCTATCTGTATAATAATAAAATAATAATAATGAAGTTGGAAGGGACCTTGGAGCTCATCTAGTCCAACCCCCTGCTCAGGCAGGAAACCCTGTACCATTTCAGCCAAATGGCTGTCCAGTCTCTTCTTAAAATCTTCCAGTGTTGGAGCATTCACCGCTTCTGGAGGCAGGTTGTTCCACTGGTTAATTGTTCTCACTGTCAGGAAGTTTCTCCTTAGTTCCAGGTTGCTTCTCTCCTTGGTTAATTTCCATCTGTTGCTTCTTGTCTTTTGCCTTCCGGCGCCTTGGAGAACAGCTTGACTCCCTCTTCTTTGGGGCAGCCGGAGATATTGGAACACTGCTATCTATGTCTATGTATCTCTCTATCATATCTCTATCTATCTATCTATCTAATCTATCTATCTATCTATCTATCTATCCATCCATCTATCCATATGTATCCATCCATATCTATCCATAGATATCTATCCATATCTATCCATCCATCCATATCTATCCATCGATATCTATCCATATCTATCCATCCATATCTATCCATATCTATCCATCCATCCATATCTATCCATCCATCCATATCTATCCATATGTATCCATCCATATCTATCCATCGATATCTATCCATATCTATCCTTATCCATCCATCCATCTATCCATATCTATCCATCCATATCTATCCATCTATATCCATCCATCCATATCTATCCATCCATCCATATCTATCCATATGTATCCATCCATATCTATCCATCGATATCTATCCATATCTATCCTTATCCATCCATCCATCTATCCATATCTATCCATCCATATCTATCCATCTATATCTATCTATCCATCCATCCATCCATCCACCTATGTATCCATCTATCATCTGTCTCTATCCATCCATCGTTTCCATCCTCTCTCTCATCTCCCTCCCTCCCTCCCTCCCTCAGGTGTCCTCCCCACCTTTGACACACAAAAGCAAGCAAGAGGGAGTCAAGGAGGGGCTGAAGACCCCCCTCCCCATTTATTTATTCACCGATTCATTGAACGTCTGTGCTGCGTTTTCCTGGTGGGGGGGGCGCAGAGGTGGTGGTGGTGTGTGTGTGCGTGTGTGTGCGCCCTCTAGGCCGCCTTCTTCTTGACGTGGGCGCAGTCGTACTTGCCCCGCACGACCCGGACTTTGACGCCGGGCAGGTCCTGCTTGCGCCCGCCCTCCACCAGGACGGCCATGTGCTCCTGCAGGTTGTGGCCCTCGCCGGGGATGAAGCAGACCAGCTCTTTGCCCGTGCTCAGGCGCACCAGGGCGCACTTGCGGTTGGCCGAGTTGGGCTTCTTGGGCTTGCGGATCAGCGTCTTCAGCACCACCCCCTTCAGCTGCGGGTGGCCCTCCAGCGGGCCCGGGGGGCGCGGGGGGCGCTTGGGCCGGCCCAGCCGGTGCATCTGGCTCAGCGTGGCCATCCAGCGGGTCCCTGCGGGGGTGGGGGAAGGGGAGGAGAGGGGGCTGGGTCAGAGGGGGGAGGGCGGTCAGACCTCCCCGGGACCCTCCCCAGCTCTCCCTGACCCTTATTCCCCCCCCGACACCCAGATGCCCCCCCAAAGCCCAGGTCCCCCCAGATCCCTCCCAGCACTCCCCCACTCCTCATAACCTCACCCCCACACTCCCAGGTTACCCTGCCACCCCCCCTCAGGGGAGACAATGGCCGCTGCTGCCCCCAAAGCCCCCTCCCCATCCTTTACTCCCCCCCCACTCCCAGGTTACCCGCCCCCCAGGATCCTCCCTGCTGGCACCCCGTCCCCAGGCATGGTCCAACCGTGCTGCTGGGTTACTCTGCCATGCCAGGAGGCTCCCCAAATCGCAGGACCCCTGCGCTGCCCCATGCTTCCCTCCCCCATGTCCCCCGAGATCCGGTCACAGTCCCGGGTTACCCCAGACTCCTCCAGCTGTCCCGCAGGACCCCCGCCCCCCCACACTCCAAGAGATGCCCAGGCTCCTAGGTTACCCCGCCCCCAGGATGCCCTCCCGTTCCCCCCAACTGAACCCGCCCAGGACCCTCCCCACACCCCAGGACCCCCCCACCTCAAGGTCTGCCCACATTTCTAGCTCACCCCGCCCCTCCAGGACCCCCAATGCCCCCCAAATCCCCACCTATCCCACTCCAGGACCCTCCCCCCCTCCCCCAGTACCTTTACCCCCTCCGTAACCCTCCCGCATTGATCCGACCCTCTACTACCCCGCCCCTCTCGCCCACTAAGCTCCCTCCCCTCCAGATCCTGCCCCGCCGGATCCCCTCCCCCCAGGCCGCCCACAGGCACCCAGATTTTCCGGCACGTTGGTGCCGCGCGCGGGACGCACACCGCCATTTCCTCCCCTTGCCCCCCCGCCCCCAGGACAAACCCCCCCCCCCACCCACGCTATCCCCCCCAAATAATCCCCCCCGGCGCCCCCCAGGACTAACCCCCCCCCCCACTTTCTTCCCCACCTCGTCCCAGGAACAGCCCGGCAGCCGCCATCAAGACCGGCGAGCAGACAAGTCGCGGGGGGAACTGACTAGCACGCCGCCAGAAACGAGGGGGAACATTCCGGAAGTGGGCGCCTTTCCTCCGAGGGAAAGCGGCTTCCGGCCGCGCATCTCGCTGGTAGCGCAGAAGTCTCCTTCGGCCGGCTTTCGTTGCGTTCCTCGCCAGGCGGACTTCAACTCCCACAAGGCCCCGCGCCGCGCCCCGGCTTGAGCAGGAGATCCTTACAGAAGGACAGAGTTGGAAGGGACCTCGGAGGTCATCTAGTCCAGCCCCCTGCTCAAACGGGAGACACAGAATTACAAAGTTGGAAGGGACCTCGGAGGTCATCTAGTTCAGCCCCCTGCTTGAGCAAGAGATCCTTACAAAATAACATTTGGAAGGAAGTTCTGAGATCATCTAGTCCAACCCCTTGCCCGAGCAGGAGATCCTAACGGAATGACAGAGCTGGAAGGGACCTGAGAAGTCATCTAGTCCCATCCCAACTCAAGCAGGAGACCCTTACAGAATCATAGAATGACAGAGTTGGAAGGGACCTTGGAGGTCATCTAGTTCTAGTCCAACCCCAACTCAAGCAGGAGACCTTTGGAGAATCATAGCATAACAAAGTTGGAAGGGACCTGGGAGGTCATCCAGTCCAACCCCCTGCTCAAGCAGGAGAGACCCTAGCCTAGGCCACTCCAGACCAAACTGCTGATCCAATGACTGAAATCCTCCAGGGTTGGCAGCAGCACCCACCACCTCCGGGGGTAAAAAGAGTTCGAACTGATTTAAAGACTTCTCAGGAAAAAACAAACAAACCCGTTACTGGGATCGGCCCGTCCCAGACCATAAAAGGGCCCGCCGTTTTTGCAGCGCCACCTTGCCGATCTGGAGTTTTGCAACCCACACCTGGTTGTCAATCCCTGATAGGATAATAGCAATAGAATAGAATAGAATAGAATAGAATAGAATAGAATAGAATAGAATAGAATAGAATAGAATAGAATAGAATACAGAATACAGAATACAGAATACAATACAATAGAGAATAGAATACAATAGAATAGAGAATAGAATACAATAGAATAGAATAGAATATAGAGAATAGAATAGAGAATAGAATAGAAATAGAGAATAGAATATAGAATAGAATAGAAATAGAATAGAGAATAGAATAGAATAGAAATAGAATAGAATAGAATAGAAAATATGAAATGGAATGGAATAATAGAATAGAATAGAATATAGAAGAGAAGAGAAGAGAAGAGAATAGAGAAGAGAAGAGAATAGAAATAGAGAATAGAGAATAGAGAAGAGAATAGAATAGAAATAGAGAATAGAGAATAGAGAATAGAGAATAGAATAGAAATAAAATAGAGAATAGAGAATAGAATAGAGAATAGAGAACAGAATAGAATAGAAATAAAGAATATAGAATAGAATAGAATAGAATAGAATAGAATAGAATAGAATAGAATAGAATAGAATAGAATAGAATAATAGAATAGAGCTGGAAGGGACCTCGGGGGTCTTCTAGTCCAGCCCCCTGCCCAAGCAGGAGAACCTATACCATTTCAGATAAGTGACTGTGTAGCCTCTTCTTAAAACCTCCAGTGATGGAGCGCCATGATTTCTGGTGGCAAGCTGTTCCACTGGTCGATTGTCCTCACTGTCAGGAAGTTTCTCCTTAATTCTAGGTTGCTTCTCTCTTTGGTCAGTTTCCAACCGTTGTTTCTCGTCCTGCCCTCTGGTGCTTTGGAGAATAACGTGACCCCCTCTACTTTGGGGCAGCCCCCCAGATACTGGAATAGCTGCTATCCTGTCTCCCCTATTTCTTCTTTTCTCTAGACTAGCCAAACCCAAGTCCCGCAGCTGTTCTTCGTATGTCTTAGTCTCTCCTCCTCCTCCTCCTTTCTCTTCTCCTCCTCTTCCTCAGAATAACAGAATCACAGAGTTGGAAGGGACCTCGGAGGTCATTTAGTCCAACCCCCTGCTCAAGGAGGAGTCCCTTACAGAATCATAGGATAGCAGAGCTGGAAGGGACCTCAGAGGTCATCTAGTCCAACCCCCTGCTCAAGCCACATACCCTTACAGAATCACAGAGCTGGAAGGGACCTGGGAGGTCATCTAGTCCAAGCCCCTGCTCAAGGAGGAGTCCCTTACAGAATCATAGGATAACAGAGTTGGAAGGGACCTCAGAGGTCATCTAGTCCAACCCCCTGCTCAGGCAGGAGACCCTACTAGGACAAACGGCTGACCCATCGTCGTCTCGACATCCTCCGGTGTTGGGAGCAGCTCCCACAACTTCCGGAGGCGAAGAGTTCCAACTGATTTATGAGTTCTCAGGGGAAAAAAAACAAATCGTTTCCTGGATCATTGTTGGAACACGCCTTCGCCTTTCTCGCACCTGATGCCCGGGCAGGATCGACCTTCAAGCCAAGCAGCCGAAACGGGAGCGGCGAGGGTCTCTCGCACCACTACACAAACCCCGCTTTCCTAGGCCCCGGGGGCCATGACGGGCTGGAAGTGGATCCTGGGCATCGTGGTGGGCGTGGCGATCCTGCTGTTTTTGGGAATCCTGCTCTGGCAGAGTATCAAAAGCAATTCCATCCAGCTCCCCCACCAGGCTGGAGATGCCAAATAGGTAAGTATTTGGGGGTGGGGGCACCCCGGAAACCAGCTCTAAAATCATTGGTCGGGCCCTGTGGGCCTGCGAGACCGTTGGGTTGGGGTGGTGTTTTTTTTTGCAGGTGCGGGAGGGAGCGAGTTCGAGTCCCGCCCTAGGAACAGAAGCCTTTTCATTTATTGGTTTTGTTGGAAGGATAACGGGGTGGGGTAAGCATAGTATAGGTTCTCCTGCTTGAACATGATTCTGTAAGGGTCCCCTGCTCGGGCAAGGGATTGGACTAGATGACCTCCCAGGTCCCTTCCGAGTCTGTAATTCTATAAGGATCTCCTGCTTGAGCAGGGGGTTGGACTAGATGACCTCCGAGGTCCCTTCCAACTCTGTCATTCTATAAGGATCTCCGGCTTGAGCAGGGGGTTGGACTAGATGACCTCCGAGGTCCCTTCCAACTCTGTCATTCTGTGATTCTGTAAAGGTCTCCTGCTCAAGCAGGGGGGGTTGGACTAGAAGACCTCCAAGGTCCCTACCAACCCCGTAATTCTGTAAGGGCCTGCTGCTCGAGCAGGGGGTTGGACTAGATGCCCTCCAAGGTCCCTTCCGACTCTGTCATTTGGCAAGAAGCAATAAAAACAGAGGAAAGAGCAGAGCGACTACGATGATCAAAGGGGTTGGAAACGGACCAGAGAGAGAAGCAACCTGGAACTCAGGAGAAACTTCCTGACAGGGAGGACAATTAACCAGTGGAACGGCTTGCCACCAGAAATCGTGGGCGCTCCATCACTGGAGGTTTTTAAGAAGAGACTGGACAATCACTTGTCTGAGATGGTATAGGTTCTCCTGCACGAGCAGGGGGCTGGACTAGGTGACCTCCGAGGTCCCTTCCGACTCTGTCATTCTGTGACACTTTATGGGTCTCCTGCTCAAGCAGGGGCCTGGACTAGGTGACCTCCGAGGTCCCTTCCGATTCTGTCATTCTGTGACTCCGTAAGGGTCTCCTGCTTGAGCAGTGGGTTGGACTACATGACCTCTAAGGTCACTTCCAACTCTGTGATTCTGTAAGTCTCCTGCTTGAGCAGGGGGCTGGACTAGAAGACCTGCGAGGTCCTTTCCAACTCTTGTCATTCTGTCAGGGTCTCCTGCTGGAGCAGGGGGCTGGACTAGGTGACCTCCGAGGTCCCTTCCGATTCTGTCATCTGTGACTCTGTAAGGGTCTCCTGCTCGAGCAGGGGGGTTGGACTAGATGACCTCTGAGGTCCCTACCAACCCTGTCATTCTGTAAGGGTCTCCTGCTTGGGCGGGGGGGGGGCTGGACTAGAAGACCTCCCAGGCGCCCTCCGACTCATGGTCATTCTGCGATTCTGTCAGGGTCTCCTGCTCGAGCAGGGGGGTTGGGCTAGGTGACCTCCCAGCTCCCTTCTGACTTGAGATTACGTGGGGGAACTGGGGTGGGCAGCCGAGAGCCTGGGGCAGCTGGGCGGGGGGACGGGACCTGGGAGCGACCACATGCCCCCTTGGCACCACGGGCGCCCGCTGGATGGTGGTGGGGGGGCACCTGGGGACGGTAGAGGATCCTGGGGGATTGGGAGGGCTTCCGGGGGGGGGGAACGCCAGCAGGGAGGATAGAATTTGGGGGAGCTATGAGTCGGAGAGACCTCCGGATGGCGGAGGAGGGGAGCTAGGAGTAGGGAGGCAGCTGGGGTGGGTGGCGGGGGGGGGACACCTGCGGGGGAAGAGGGTGGGAAACGGGGGGGAGCTGAGGTTTGGGGGGGAGGGTGCCAGTGGATCTTGGGCGTAGGCTACTGGCAAGGAGGATCTGGGGAAAACTTGGGGTGCGGGGAGAAAGGCACAGGAAGGAGGGGGGGGGATTTGGGGGGTGAGGGGGTCAGGCAGGGCCCTGGAATGGAGTTGCAGCCGGGGAGACTTGGGCGCGAGTGGCCCCCAACAAGGCAGCCATCTTCCCCGCAGGCACCAGATGGATAGCGACGCTAACCCTGATGGACCGGCTGGGCCGGCCGAAGACCTCGCCGGTGGCCCCGGGCCCGCCGAAGGGGTGCCCTCAGTTGAACGGGGGTGGCACCGAAGACGCCGATACGCAAGGCCAAGAAACCCAAGTCGGCTAAGCACCGGCAAGGAAAAGGTGGGTTACACTCCCGGGGAGGGTCACCCTCGGCAGGCGGTAACAGCGGCGCTGACGGACGCTGGAAGAGAAGAGGACCTGACGGGCATCGCGGTCAACAAACGCGACGCAACAAACCTCCCCAAAAAATGCCGGCCTCCATCGCCGGTTCCCAGGAAACACCGCCGCCGGGCCAAAGGGCGTCCCCCGAGGCAAAAAGGGAGGCCAGCATTTGCCCGGCAGGAGGAAAATGACGGCCGGCCGAAGGAAGAGGGCGGTTTCGGCAAGGTTGCGGAGAGAGGAGCGTGGAGGAATCTGCAGCTTCTGGTGGCCGGGGCGTTGAGCCGCAGGCTGGGCGGGCGGCATGGACATTAAATGAAGGGATGAACGAATGAGTAAATAAATGGGGAGGAGGGTCTTCAGGTCCTCCTTGAATCCTTCTGGCTTGTTGTGTGTGTGTAAAAGGTGGGTAGGACACATTCCAGGAAGAGATAGATAGATAGATAGATAGATAGATAGATAGATAGATAGATAGATAGATAGATAGATAGATAGATAGATGGATGGATGGATGGATGGATGGATGGATGGATGGATGGATGGATGGATGGATGGATGGATGGATGGATGGATGGATGGATGGATGGATAGATAGATGATGATATAGATAGATGATAGATGATGATAGATAAGATAGATGATAGATGGTATATGATTGATAAGACAGATATATAGAGATATAAATACATAGATATTAATAGATTAGATATAGATGATGATAGATGATAGATGATATAGACAGACAATAGATAGATAGATGATGATATAGATAGATGATAGATAAGATAGATGATAGATGGTATATGATTGATAAGACAGATACATAGATATAAATACATAGATATTAATAGATAGATGATGATAGATGATAGATAGGTAGGCAGATAAGGTAGACAGACAGATATAGGTGGATAGATAGACAAGAGACAGATATATAGGTGGATAGATAGGTAGATAGACGAGAGACATAGGTGGATAGACAGACAGACAGACAGATATAGGTGGATAGACAGAGACGTAGATATATAGATATACATAAGAGATATAATTAGATAAGACATGATATAGATATACATAGATGATAAAGAGATAGAGAGGATAGATAGCAAAATAGGTAGATAATAGAGATACACAGATGATAGAAATATATAGATATAAGAGATAAACGAAAGATGAGAGATGACAGAGAGAGAGAGAGAGAGAGAGAGGGAGGGAGGGAGATTGGGAGGGCCTTCAGCCCTTCCTCGCACCCCTCTGGCTTTTGGGTGTAAAAGGTGGGTAGGAAACCTTCTGGCTAGTTTGGGGGTTTGCTCGTTTCGGGCCACAACTCTGGGGATCAAGAGCAACGGAGGAAGGCAGCTGGGGCGCAGGCATCCGGGCAGCCCCCCGCTTTTCCAGAAGCGACAAGCGGGGACTGCCCTTGTCGCTTCAGCGGCCACTTCTGCGGACCGGTTCCAAACGGTTCGTGGACCGGTAGTGGGCTGTGGCCCGCAGGTCGGGGACCCCTGCGTTACAGGCCTGAATCCAGGGGCGGGGAAAGGGTCACTTCCCAATGTCCCCCCCCCCTTACTTTCCCCCAGACAAACAGGTGCCTCCTCCTCCCTTCCCCAGCTGAGCCGCTTAGGAATCCCGGTTGGAAAGCTCTCCCTATCCTGGCTGAACCTCGGCGCTACGCCGCCCATCGGTGTACCTGCCTTGCCTTAGCAGTGTTTGCTTAACGACTTGCCGACACCCTGTTGTGATTCCTTGCTGGCCGGTGGACACGGCAGCTGAGTCTGAGGAATCGGAGGAGGAGGGGCCTGGAGTGACATCAGAGTCGGAGGAAGGCTCTGAGGAGCTCCAAGACTTAACAGTCGGATGAGGAGCCTGGCCCCTCTACTCGCGCTCAGGCTGAGACGCAGCTGTGCCGGGAGCCTGAGTTGGACAGCGATGAAGCGCAGCTGGGAGATATCCCGGATGCACGAAAGCGCCAGCAGGCGAAGCGAGGAGGACAGAGGGATGCAATGGGGCAGCTCCAAAGGCAAAGGAGAAGGCATTAGGAAGCCACGCCTCGACTGCATAATAAAAGGGAAGGGGTGGGAGGTGCTGTTTGCTGAAGGCAGCCGTCCGGGTTGCGGATGTGTGAACTGTGAACTGTGTTTTGTTTGCCTTGGACATTGACTCAGGTCTGTGAATAATAAAAGGGGATCGGTTTTTTCTTGCGGTTCCAGCCCGCTTGTTGGAAGAAGGGTTTCTCCAAGGACTCATGTAGGCTGGGGACAGAACACACACACCCCGTCCCCCGACGCAAAAAAATCAAAGGCGACACGCAGCTGGTCCGAACCCAAAAAAGGCTGTATTTGAAAAAAAAAAAAAAGACTCAAGTGTCAAATTGCACGCTGCTTGTCCTTTTCCACACGAGGGGGAGAGAGGAAAGCCGCGTTCCCTGAAACTGACAACAGAGCGTCCCAGAGCAACGGGCTCTGGGCCTGTCCTGAGCAACCAGCTCAGGTGGGGGAGGGGGCTGGAGGCCGAGCGAAAGAGGGGCAGGAATGACTACAAAAAAAAGGGGTGGGAGTGTTCCGGGGTTTCCGGCACAACCGAGCGGCGCTGTCCCCCGCGTCTCAGATGTCCTTGGCTTGGCGGCGGAAAAGCTCGGCGTAGATGCCGCCTTTCCGTAAGAGCTCTGAGTGCGTCCCAGCCTGTAAAAAAAAAAGGAGATGACGCAAGTCTTGGGAAAGGCCGGACAAGCGAAAGCCCACTTCCAACACTTCCGGGATTCCCAAAGGGGCTTTTTTTCGGGAGGCAACTGGACTTTCTCATTTTTCCTTTGAGCAGGTTTCGCTTCTCGTCCGAGAGGCTTCTTCAGCTTTTACTGGATGGCGGGGAACAGGAGGATTTATCCTCCTTGCAGACAGCTGGTCATTTGCATTCCTTTAGAGAGTCATTGAAGCCACTTGGAGATTTGTCCTCGTGGGACTTTCTTATTATTCTTTGAAGACGTTTTGCTTCTCATCAACAAGTTTCTTCGGCTCTGACTGGATGGTGCGGAATGGAAGGATTTATCCTGCTTGCAGACAGCTGGTCATTTGCCTCCTTTTAGAGAGTCGGTGAAGCTACTTGGAGGTTTATCTTTGTCCTCATGGGACTTTCTTATTATTCTTTGAAGACGTTTCGCTTCTCATCCAAGAAGCTTCTTCAGCTTTTACTGGATGGTGGGGAATGGGAGGATTTATACTCCTTGCAGACAGCTGGTCATTTGCCTCCTTTCAGAGAGGCGTTGAGGCCACTTGGAGGTTTGTCTGTGTCCTCAGGATCACCAGAGGGGTGCAAACATTGAGAGAGGGCTGGGGTATGACATTGGAGGAGAACACAACACAGTCCTTTCAACAGTTCCAAGAAGGCTCCATTCCTATACTCAGGTGAGCCCAACGACACAGATAAAAGCTCCAGGTGGCCTCAACGCCTCTCTGAAAGGCGGCAAATGACCAGATGTCTGCAAGGAGTATAAATCCTTCCATTCCCCACCATCCAGTCCAAGCTGAAGAAGCTTCTTGGATGAGAAGTGAAACATCTTCAAAGAATAAGAAAGTCCCGTGAGGACACAGGTAAACCTCCAGGTGGCCTCAATGCCTCTCTAAAAGGAGGCAAATGACCAGCTGTCTGCAAGGAGTATAAATCCTTCCATTCCCCACCATCCAGTCAGAGAAGAAGCTTCTTGATGAGAAGTGAAACGTCTTCAAAGAATAATAAGAAAGTCCCGTGAGGACACAGGTAAGCCACCAAGTGGACTCAATGCCTCTAAACGAAGGCAAATGACCAGCTGTCTGCAAGGGGTATAAATCCTTCCATTCCCCCACCATCCAGTCAGAGCTGAGGAAGCTTCTTCGATGAGAAGCGAACCGTCTTCAAAGGAAAAACAAGGAAGTCCAGATGTCTCTTGAAAAAAAGCACCTTGGGGACAACCAGGATTTGGTTCACCGAGAAGCTCCACAGACCATTTCCTGGATTCACAAGCACAGGATTTAAGGGGAAGCGGAGAGTTGGACAGCCCACCCCACCCCCCGGCAACGGTCGGTTGGGCTGAGCGCAGACCTGTTTCTAGCTCATTTTACACGCTCTGAAATTGTCAGTGGCACCAACTGTCTTGAACGGAGACTAGAGAAGGGGTCCCCGATCCCTGGGCTGAGGACCGGTACCGGAGTGCACGCCCACCACTTACGCAAATGGAACTGCGTGTGTTCACGCGTGAGCTCACTGCTTGTAAGGAACCATCCAGTTCCCCCCCCCCCGTCCCCATAGATGCCCCCAGGGTCCCTTGCTTCCGCAGGGGGTTGGACTAGAAGACCTCCAAGGTTGTGGTCTCTTCGAGCGAAAGGGTCCCCAGGGCCCGGCACTCACCTCGGCCACGCGGCCCTTGGACAGGACCACGATGAGGGAGGCCTCCTTGACCGTGCTGAGCCGGTGGGCGATCACCAGCACAGTCCGGCCGGCCACGGCCCGGTTCAGGGCCTCTTGGACCACGTGCTCCGACTCGGCGTCCAGGGCGCTGGTGGCCTCATCCAGGATCAGCACTTTGGGGTTCTTGATCAGGGCCCGGGCGATGGCCACCCGCTGCTTCTGCCCCGCCGACAGAGTCACGCCCCGCTCCCCTGGGAGGGGAAGAAAGGGAGGCCGGTGTGAGGAGGGGGGGTTTGCAAGAGGAGGGGTTGCCGGGCGGAAGAAGAGGAAGGAAGGAAGGGAGGGAGGGAGGGAGGAAGGAAGGAAGAAAGAGGAGAGGAAGGAAGGAAGGAGAGGAAGGAAGGAAGAAAGGAAGGAGATGGGGAGGAAGGGAAGGAGAGGAAGGAAGGATGGAAAGTGAAGGACGAGGGGAGGGAGGGAGGGAGGAAGAGAGGGAAGGAGGGAGGGAGGGAGAAAGGAAGAGGGGAGAGAGGAAGGAAGGAAAGAGATGGAAAAGAGAAGGGAAGGAAGAAAGGCAACAGGGATGGAGAAAGGAAGGAAGGAAGGTAGGTAGTAAGGGGGAAGGGAGGGAGGAAGGAAGATGGGGAGGAAGGGAAGGAGGAGAGGAAGGAAGGAAGGATGAGGGGAGGGAGGGAGGAAGAAGGGAGAGAGGAAGGAAGGAAGGAGATGGGGAAGGGAAGGAAGAAAGGCAACAGGGATGGAGGAGAGAAGGAAGGAAGGAAGAAGGGAATGGAGGGAGAAAGGAAGAAGATGGAAGGAAGGGAGGAAGAAAGGAAGGAGATGGAGAGGAAGGAAGGATGGAGAAAGGAAGGAAGGTAGGTAGTAAGGGGGAAGGGAGGGAGGAGAGGAAGGAAGGAAGAAGGATGAGGGGAGGGAGGAAGGAAGAAGGGAGAGAGGAAGGAAGGAAGGAGATGGGGAAGGGAAGGAAGAAAGGCAACAGGGATTGAGGAGAGAAGGAAGGAAGGAAGGAAGGAAGGGAGGGAGGGAGGGAAAAAGGAAGATGGAAGGAGGAGAGGAAGGTAGGAAGGAAGGAAGGAAGGAAGCCCCCCTGAACTGCAAGAGGCTGTTGTGAGGTCAGAGACGAGCCTCTTTCGTCACCAAGGCCGTTTCCGGGCCGCAGCCGCACTCACCCACATTTGTGTTGTACCCATCAGGGAAGCTGCGGATAAACTCATCGGCGTTGGCCAGCCGGGCAGCCGCGTAAATCTCCGAATCGGAGGCACAGGGCTTGCCAAAGCGGATGTTCTCCAGGATGGTGGTGCTGAACAGCACCGGCTCCTGAACAAGGAAGGCAGGCGGGAGGTTCCCCCCGAATTGGGGAAGGGGCCGGCTTCCGCCTCCCCCCCCCACGACCGCCCTCCCCCAACCAGGACTAGCCGTGTGACCTCTTTTCCACTTTGTCCGCCCCCGCAGACATTTCATTTCTCGCTTGCTGACCCGTGAACCGAGCCGCGAGGGGGTTGTGTTACGCGGAAATCAGGCCCAGGAACAATTTGGCGTCGTGGTGTGCGAACCGGGCCAACTCCTCCCTTCCGTGCTCGGTGTCCTACCTGGTTAATGAAGCCGATGACTTCTCCCCGGAGCCAGGAAGCGTCCAGGGTGCAGATATCCCGCCCGTCCAGGAAGACGGCGCCCTTGGTGGGTTCGTAGAAGCGCTCCACGAGGGCAGCCACGGTGGACTTCCCTGCGCGGGAGAGAGAGAGAGAGAGAGATAACAAAGGTCCACGGGCTTGGAGGAGGTGGAGGAGAGGGAGGAAAAGGATCAGAGGATGGATGGGTGGATGGGTGGATGGATGGATAAGGAAGGAGAAAGGAGACAGAGGAGGGGGGAAAAAAAGACCAGAAGATAGCTAGATAAATTAGATTGGTAGCTAGATAGCTAGACAGAAAAGAGAGGATAGGTAGCTAGCGAGCAAGCGAGTGAGCGAGAGAGAGATAACAGGTAGGTAGGTAGATCATCAATAAATAGATAATGGATAGGTTGGTAGAGTGGTAGGTAGGTTGATGATCGATAGATTGATAGATCAATACATGGATCGACAGATAGGTAGATGATATAGAGATAAAGAGAGAGAGATATGAGAGAGAGAGAAATAAATAAGAGATATAGATGATAGATAGACACAGATAGATAGATAGATAGATAGATAGATAGATAGATAGATAGATAGATAGATAGATAGATGAGATAGGAGATATATAGATTAGACACACAGACAGACAGATTAGAGATAGATAGATACATAATAAATCGAGATATATAGATGATAAACAGACAGACAAACATAGGAAGTAAATGATATAGATAGATAGATAGATAGATAGATAGATAGATAGATAGATAGATAGATAGACAGACACAGAGACAGTAGATATAGTAGATGATAGACAGATAGATAATAGAGATATAAATGATAGATAGATAGATTAGATAGATTAGATATAGATGATAGATAGATAGATAGAGATAGGAGATATATATATAGATTAGACAGACAGATAGATTAGACAGAGATAGATAGATAATAAATAGAGAGATATAGATGATAAACAGACACAGACAGATATAGGAAGTAAATGATAGATAGATAGATAGATAGATAGATAGACAGATTAGATATAGTATAGATATAGATTAGATATAGTAGATAGATAGATGATAGACAAATACTGTAGATACAGATAGATAATAGAGATATAAATGATAGATTAGATAGATTAGATATAGATAGATAGATAGATAGATAGATAGATAGATAGATAGATAGATAGATAGATAGATAGATAGATAGATAGATAGATAGAGATAGGAGATATATAGATAGATTAGACAGAGATAGATTAGACAGAGATAGATAGATAATAAATAGAGATATAGATGATACAGACAGATATAGGAAGTAAATGATAGATAGATAGATAGATAGATAGATAGATAGATAGATAGATAGATAGATAGATAGATAGATAGACAGACAGACAGACAGATTAGATATAGTAGACAAATAGATATAGATGATAGATTAGATATAGTAGATAGATAGATGATAGACAAATACTGTAGATAGACAGATAGATAATAAATAGAGATATAAATGATAGATTAGATTAGATATAGATGATAGATAGATAGATAGATAGATAGATAGATAGATAGATAGATAGATAGATAGATAGATAGATGAGAGGAGATATATATATAGATTAGACAGACAGATTAGACAGAGATAGATAGATAATAAATAGAGAGATATAGATGATAAACAGACAGACAGACAGATATAGGAAGTAAATGATAGACAGATAGATAGATATAGATGATAGATTAGATATAGTAGATAGATGATAGACAAATACTGTAGATAGACAGATAGATAATAAATAGATATAAATGATAGATTAGATTATAGATGATAGATAGATAGATGATAGATAGATAGATAGATAGATAGATAGATAGATAGATAGAGATACAACGATAAGAGAGATGAGAGAGATGATGGATGATAGAGATATGTGGATGATAGACAGGTAGGTAGATCATCAAGAGATAATGGGTAGGTAGGTAGTTCAACAGATAGATCGATCGATAAACTAACAGGTAGGTAGGTAGATCGATTGATCAATAGATCGATAGATAATAGGCAGGCAGGTGGATGGATGGATGGAGGAGGTTGGATCCATTCAGCCAATTGCTGCCCTTTGCTTTCATTGCACAGGGGAAATGCCACTCTAAGTCCCGGTTATTATTTTAAAAAACCGAGGTTTAGTTTTACCATGATGCCAAACTCAAAAGACCCCCCCCCCCAGACCTAAGGGCCCAGCCCCTGCTCAAGCACAGGAGAGGGCGCCTTACCGCCGCCGGACTGTCCCACGATGGCCACCGTCTTGTTGGCAGGGATGGAGAGATTGAAGTTCTCCAAGACTTTGTAGCCCGGCCGGGTGGGATAACTAACAGCAGAAAAAAAATAAAGCGAGAGAGAGCGAGAGATTGTCAGGCCTTGGGGGTGACAGCTGTGGCCCTTTCTGGGACTGGGGGTCAGTTTTGTGGACCGGGGTGCGGTGGTGTGTGTGTGGGGGGAATGCATCCCGTGCACGTCAGATAAAGCTTTGCTTGCTCTCCCCGCCACTTTGTGTGGCCCAGTTCCCAATAAATAGGCTGTGGACCGGTAACAGGGCCACAGCCCAGAGGTTGGGGACCCCTATGCTAAAAGACATCCCAAGGTCAGTTTTCCCAGGGAGGGGATGGGGAGGAGGCCGAGGTCCCTTGGCGGGTGAGGACCAGCGGTGTCCAATGTATGGGCTTTTCATAGAAGTCTGTCAATCCCCGTTGTAACCCAAGCGAAATCAAGGGGAGAAAGCCAATTTCTCGAAGCCTGGTTCTCCACCGATAAGTCAATAAATAGACACACACTGACATCGGCCCGGTCTAACAACCACTGAGAACAAAGCAACTACTTCAACCGCAATCCCGAAGGCAGCATTTAAAACGAACAAACTGGCACAGGAACAAAAATCACAACACCCCCCCCCACCACAAACTGGACCATGTCTCAACAATATCCAACCAGCCAAAGAACCCGAAACCAGACCGTGACTCAGAAACATCCAGACGAATAACACCCGCAGCAATTTACATCGCAGGCAAAAAGGTATTTAAAGGCCAGCGCTCCAACGGACGAGCACGGACGAATAACACCCGCAGCAATTTACATCGCAGACAAAAAGGTATTTAAAGGCCAGCGCTCCGACAGACGAGCATGGACGAATAACACCCGCAGCAATTTACATCGCAGGCAAAAAGGTATTTAAAGGCCAGCGCTCCGACAGACGATTCAAAGCACATTTGAAGATATCCCCCCCACCCCAAATGGCGATGAAACATTTGCAGCCAAATTGGCAAGTTTGGAGATCAAGCCAACAGCCCAGCGTTAAGAGATGCTGATTTAGCCTAATAGACAAGGGTCCCCAATCGCTGGGCCACAGCCTAGTTCCCGGTCCGTGGTCCGTTTGGAACCGTTTTGCACAAGCTGGAGCCGAGCATGCAGCTCCATTGGCGCGAGTGGCAGGCATTCCCGCGGGCGCACGAGAGCCCTTGTGGCGCAGTGGTTAGAATGCAGTACCGCAGGCTACTTCTGCTACCAGCAGTTTGGCAGTTCGATCATGCCCAACTCAAGGCTGACTCAGCTTTCCGTCCTTCCGAGGTCGCTAAAATGAGGACCCAGATTGTTGGGAGCAATGTGCTGACTCTGTAAACCGCTCAGAGAGGGCCGTAAAGCACTGTGAAGCGGTATATAAGTCGAAGTGCTTTTGCTAAATGCTATTGCATGAAGCCCCATTTGTGCATGTGGAGGGCTCTCGGGCCTGCCAGGAGCTCCGTTTGTGCCAGCAGTGGACGCTCGCACAGAACCGTTTCCTCCCCTGCCTCCATCGCTGTTCCGCAACGCCGGAAACGTCGGCACCCCTGGCCTAAGATATTTTCCCAGCCCATTTCAAAATTTCCCCCTTGCAACTCAGCAACTTTTCTGAGTTCTCACCTGAAGGTCACATCCCGGAATTCGAGGTGCCCGTTCAGCATGCTGCAGGTGAGCATCTGTCTCTCGCACAGGGGCGTCTCCGGCGACAGGTTCATGAATTCAAACACACGGGCCCCGGCGCTCATGCCCCGTAAGACCTGCAGGGGTGAAGAGAGGGGTCTTGAGGAACGAGACCCCCCTCCCGGGGGGGGGGGAACACCAGCTCCCAAGCAAAAAAAGCCGGTGTGTACAGGTGGTCCTCGATTTACGACAATTGAGCCAAGAATTTATGTCGCCAAGCGAGACATTTAAGGGAGCTTCGCCCCGTTTTACATTTGTGAAGCGGATCGCTGCAGCTGTTCAGTTCAACACGGTCGCTAAGCGAATCGGGCTTCCCCATTTGGTCTGCCTATCGGGAGGTCACAAAAAAAGTGATCCTGCGATTCCCGGGCCATTGCAACGGTCCTAAATAGGATGCGGTTGTCCAGCATCCGAATGTAAATCACGTGACCCTCGGGATGATGAGTGGGAACAACGGCTCATCGCTTTTCTGCTTGCCGTTGTAACTTCCAACGGTCGCTAAAGGAACTGCTGTAAGTCGAGGACTATCTGCTAACTTTACACCTGCTGCGCTCCGCTTCACCGCCGTGGCGAGAAACCTTGTGACATGGAGCTAATCTCACTTCCCAAAGGTCTCTCACTTGGCGGCGGAAATTTGGGGCCGTAAGTCAAAGACTCCTTTGCATGTTGAACCTGGGACGATTTGGCAGGAATTCTGTTGAATTCTATCGGAGGGCAACCGGAATCAAACTCTCGGAAGATTTGGGTTTTCTCGCTTGCAACCAGATGAAATTATTTAATTAATTTAATTTAATTTAATTAATTTAATCTAATTAATTTAATTATTTAATTTAATTGATTTAATTTATTTAATAATTTGATTTAATTTAATAATTTAATTTAATGATTTATTTTTTAATAATTTAACTTAATCTTTAATTTAATTAAATTTAATTTAAATTTTTAATTTAATTTAATAATTTAAATTTAATAATTTAATTTAAATTTTTAATTTAATTAATTTAATTAAATAATTTAATTTTAATTTAAATTAATTTAATAACTTAATTTAATTTAATAATTTTATTTAACATTAAATTAAAATTTTATTTTATTTTATTTTATAATTTATTTTATATTTTATTTTATAATTTTATATTTTATATTTTATTTTATTTTATTATTTTATATTTGACTTTATTTTATTTATTTATTTATTTATTTATTTATTTTTGTTTTATTTTATCGAGGACTATCTGAATTATGTTGCCACTGGTTGTCCCATGGATCCCCCCCAGCCCACCTACCTGTCCAAAGAGCACCGACATGCTGGCCATGGACCTATGGGAGAAAAAGAAACAGCTCTCAAGGGCCAGCCGGTCAGTCGGCTGTCTGTACCGGGACCGGGTCGATGCCGGTCTTACCGCTGTACGGTCTGGGAGGAGACCAAGAAGGACATGAGGTCCCCGGGCGTCATCTCCTGTCCAGCCATGAGGGAGCCACCGACAAAGATGGTGCCAAGCACAATACCTGGAAAACGAAAACAACACGGCTGTGGCGCAGGATTCGACGACGTTTCCGGCTTTGTGGACCGGCGGACAAGGAGGGGACGATTCCGTGTGAACGACGGGGAAGCTCACTCGCCTGCCACTTCCACGGTCCAGTTCCAACCAGTTCCAGGACTGGTAGTGGGCCGTAGACCAGCCCGTAGGGAAGGGACGATTCCGTGCGAACGGCGGAAAGCTCGCCCGCTACTTCCGTGGTCCGGTTCCAAACAGTTCAAGGACCGGTAGTGGGCCGTGGACCGGCCCGTAGGGAAGGGACGATTCCGTGCGAACGACGGGGAAGCTCACTTGCCTGCCACTTCCACGGCCCAGTTCCAACCGGTTCAAGGACCGGTAGTGGGTCGTGGACTGGCAGGTAGGGAGTGGGACGATTCCGTGTGAACGGCGGATAAGCTCACTCGCCCGCTACTTCCGTGGTCCGGTTCCAAATGGTTCAAGGACAGGTAGTGGGCCGTGGACCGGCAGGTAGGGAGGGAGGGGACGATTCTGTGCAAACGGCGAGTAAACTCGCTCGCCACTTCCGCAGCCCGGTTCCAGGACCGGTAGTGGGCTGCGGACTGGCGGGTAGGGAGGAGACGATTCCGTGCGAATGGCGGGTAAACTCGCTCACCACTTCCGCAGCCCAGTTCTAAATGGTTCAAGGACCGGTAGTGGACCGTGGACCGGTGGATAGGGACAATTCTGCACGAATGGCGGGTAAGCTCGCTCACCACTTCCGTGGCCCGGTTCCAAACGGTTCAAGGACCCGGTAGTGGGCCATGGACTGGGGGGGTTGGGGACCCTTGGTGTCAAACATTTAGAGGTAGTCCTCGGCTTACAACAGTTTGTTTAGTGACCGTTTGAAGTTACAACGGCCCCGAGAAATGGGACTTATGACCGTTTTCAGTCACGACCTTTGCAACATCCCCACGATCGTGGGATGACATTCCAGATTCTGGGCAGTTCATTCACACTTGTGAACTTCGTCCTTCATCCACACTGCGTCAACTTCCAACCGTTCACTTAGTGACGGTTTGACATTACAATGGCAACGCAACAAGGGACTTGGGACCATTTTTTTTCACACTTACGACCACTGCAGCGTCCCCGTAGTCGTGCGATTTACATTCGGACGCTCGGTAAGTGATTCATTTTTTACGACGGTTGCAGGGTCCCAGGTTTTTGCGATCCCCTTTTGGCAACGGGGAAGCCCGATTCACTTAACAACCGGGTTACTAGTTTATCACCTGCGGCAGTCCACTTAACAGCCAGGGCAAAGAAGATCATAAACTGGGGCATAAACCTGTATATAGCTGCCGGTCATATAACAAACCCGTGTAAAACAGGCTGGGCACGGAGCCTCGCCGGAAGCATCCCGGATGCCGCGTCGACCGTCCCTTGTAGCCAACGCAATGGAGTTTCTACTCACAGTTCAGGGCCATGTTGGAGAGCCCCTGGAAGAAGGCAATGCCCAGCCCCAGGTTCATGTTGAGGCGGCAGGAAGTGTCCACTTCAGCTGCATATTCTCTGCACAGGGAAGTAAAAGGAGAAATTGACAGCTCTGGCAGGGTCACTGCACGGCCTACGCCGGGAGTGTCCAATCGCGGCAACTTTAAGACCTGTGGACTTCAACTCCCAGAATTCCCCAGCCAGCAAGGGTTTAAGCAGAATGGGTAGGACAAGAACAAGAACAAAGGCAGATAGACGACTTTTTTTTTTTTGATACAGTAACTTTATTAGTAGGTGGTGGGTATGCAGTGAATGTAATATATCTCATTTTTTGATAGGGAAACCTTATTAGTAGATGGTGGGTATGCAGGGAACATAATATATCACATTTTTGATAGGAAAACTTTATTAGTAGATTGTGGATATGCAGGGAGCGTAATATATCACATTTTTTGATAGGGAAACTTTGTTAGTAGATGGTGGGTACACGGGGAACATATTATAGCTTGACTTCAACAGAGTGGAAAAAAATGCTGGCTGGTATGCTTGTACCCCTGGCTTGATTGATCTTCAGTGTGAAGCTCTTGAGTGCACATGTAACTCGCACTGTGTATGCCAGGGGTACCCAACCTTGACTTGTGGATTTCTACACCCAGAATTCCCCCGCCAGCAATTTTTTTTCACTCTGCTGAAGTCGAGATATATTATGTTCCCTGCATACCCATCATCTACTAACAGTTTCCCTATCAAAAAATGTGATATATTTTGTTCTCTGCATACCCACCATCCACTAATAAAAGTATCAGCTGGTCGTAAAATTAGGTGGGACTCACTTCACAATCGTCTTGCTTAATAGCGGAAACTCTGGTCTCCACTGTGGTGGTTAAGTCGAGGTCTACTTGTAGGGAGGAGAGCCCCAAAGCACAGGGGTCCCCCATGGGTTGGTTCCACATCGGAGAAGTTGATGCTAGAAAACAGCGACCCCCCAACCTTTGGGGCACCAGGGACTGGTTTTGTGGGGAACAATTTTTTGACCCACTGGGGTGGGGTGGAGAGGGGGGATACTTTCGCACGCAACATAGATCCGGTGCATGCGCAGATGAACCTTTACTTGCTCACTCGCCGCTCACATCCAGCTGCCCGGCCCGGTTCCTAAGACATCACAAACCGGTATGGGTTCACAGCCCCGAGGGTTGGGAACCCCTGCTTATAAAAGCATCATTCGAGAGAGGAGGGTGTGGAGGGATCACTTTGGTGGTACTCACTGGATCTCTTTGGGTTCCATGGCAAAGGCCCGCACCGTCCGGACGTTCCCCAAGGCCTCGTCGGCCACCGCCGTGGCCTTGGACACCTGCACACCAAAGGGGAAGAACTCAATTCGCAAATGTCTCGCTTATTAGGAACACAACGGACGAGATCTCTGAGCTGATGGGAAGAGCTGGCAACGCAAAAAGGGGAGTCTGAGCTCACCCACCTTAGGACACCCCATTGAGTTATGCCATCCTTAAGCGGAGGGAGGAATACCAGTCAAGGCCAGGAATCGAGTAATTCAGAACTGTGGGATGGTTAAAGACTAGATCGGGAGTGTCCAACCTTGGCAACTTTAAGACCTGTGGACTTCAACTCCCAGAATTCCCTAGCCAGCCAGGGTTTAACCAGAACGGATAGGACAAGAAGAAGCACAAATATAGAGAGATGGGTTTTTTTTGATAGTGTAACTTTATTAGTAGATGGTGGGTATGCAGTGAATGTAATATATCTCATTTTTTGATAGGGAAACTTTATTAGTAGATGGTGGGTATGCAGTGAATGTAATATATCTCATTTTTTGATTGGAAAACTTTATTAGTAGATAGTGGGTACGTAGCGAATATATCACATTTCTGCTAGGGAAACTTTATTAGTAGATGGTGGGTACGCAGTGGACATAATATATCATTTTTTGATAGGGAAACTTTGTTAGTAGATGGTGGTATTGCAGTGAACATAATATATCACATTGTTTTGATAGGGAAGCTATTAGTAGATGGTGGGTATGCAATGGACATAATATATCACATTTGTGATAGGGAAACTTTATTAGTAGATGGTGGTATGCAGGGAACATAATATATCACATTTTTTGATAGGGAAACTTTATTAGTAGATGGTGGGTATGCAATGGACATAATATATCACATTTTTGATAGGGAAACTTTATTAGTAGATGGTGGGTATGCAATGGATATAATATATCACATTTTTGATAGGGAAACTTTATTAGTAGATGGTGGGTATGCAGTGAATGTAATATATCTCATTTTTTGATAGGGAAACTTTATTAGTAGATGGTGGTTTGCAGGGAACATAATATATCACATTTTTTGATAGGGAAACTTTATTAATAGATGGTGGTATGCAGGGAACATAATATATCACATTTCTTGATAGGGAAACTTTATTAGTAGATGGTGGATATGCAGTGAATGTAATATATCTCATTTTTTGATAGGGAAACTTTATTAGTAGATATGCAGTGGACATAATATATCACATTTTTGATAGGGAAACTTTATTAGCAGATGGTGGGTATGCAGCGAACATAATATATCTTGACTTCAACAGAGTGAAAAAATTGGTGGCTGAGGAATTCTGGAAGGTGAAGTCTACAAGTCTTAAAGGTTGCCAAGGTTGGACACCCCTGTACTAGATAAAGCAGAATGTGCATGGCACAGAGTTCTGGGAACGCTTTCAAACCTGTTTCGTTCAAGGAACGTTCCCACGGGTTATTTTTCCCTACCTGCTCTTGGGCTTTGCGGGAGAGCCTGCGAAGGGAGGTGCCCAGAAAGGTCCCGATCCCCACCAAGAAGGGCATCACCACGACGAGCAGTCCGGTCAGCTTGGGGGAAATCAGGTAGAGAGACACAAAACAGCCCATGGTCTGAGTGAGGCTGCGCAGACCCTGCAAGTGGTGGGTGGGGTGAAGAAAGACAGGGTAGCATAAAGAGAGAGAGACGCCTCCATTAAAGAGGGACGGGTAACCTCCAGGTTTTAATTCTTCCCGTCCGCGCGCGACAAAAATTGCCCTCCGCTCGGCGAGCCCACCCCACCCCTCCCGCCCCACCATCGGTCAAACCTGAGAGATGACCAGCTTGAAAGACGACTTGAATTCCTGGATGTCGGCGGTCAGGCGGTTCACCAGGTGCCCCGTCTGATTGGCATCGAAGAAGGCCACCTCTTCCCTTGGGAGACAGAAAGGACCAGGGTTAGAGGGTCGCTTGTAATTCCGTGGCTGGGGCAGCCGGTCCCTTCTCTGCCGTCGTTGGGAGGCAGAAAAACCCACCCCAAGTTAACATTCGCTTAACAACGGCGGCAAGAAAGCTCGCTTAACGGGGCAGAAGTCACTTAAGGAATGTCTCGGGAATCTGAGGCCAAACTGTGGTCGTAAACCAAGGACTAACCTCTATGTAGTGGTAACATCGAAGACTAGCTGTAGTTTAACCAAGTTGCTGAATTTCTCAACCCAATTTGACAGCCGACATATCCACAGCTTTGGATAATTCAGGGTCCTCTCCATCTCCTTCCCCATTACCCCTCCCTCCAAGCAAAGCCCGGCCCTGGATGACATCCCAGCATGCCCCCCCTCATTTCTAAACCCACCCACCCGTTACCTGAGGAAGGAGGAGAAGAGCTGCTTCCGCATATTACCGGCCACCTTCTCCCCGATCCAGGACAGCAGCAGGATGTACCCGAAGGTTAATGCGCTCTTCAGCCAGAGGGGAAAAAAAAAAGAGATTTGAGTCTCAAAGGTGCTTTTTTCCCCAAGAGGCAACTGGGCTTTCTCGTTTTTCCTTCGAAGAAAAAAGGGGGGAAAAAAGGAAGGAAGGAATAAGAAAATAACATGCTACTTAAAACTGAAGGCCACTGGACTTGTCTTGTTTCTTCCTCGGAAGACGTTTCGCTTCTCATCCAGGCAGCTTATTCAGCTCTGACTGGATGGTAGGGGAACGGAAGGATTTATACTCCTTGCAGACCGCTGGTCATTTGCCTCCTTCTAGAGGGTCGTTGAGGCCACTTGGAGGTTTACCTGTGTCCTCCTGGGACTTTCTTATTATTCTTTGAAGACGTTTCGCTTCTTATTCAGGAAGCTTCTTCAGCTCTGACCGGATGGTAGGGGAACGGAAGGATTTATACTCCTTGCAGACCGCTGGTCATTTGCCTCCTTCTAGAGGGTCGTTGAGGCCACTTGGAGGTTTACCTGTGTCCTCCTGGGACTTTCTTATTATTCTTTGAAGACGTTTCGCTTCTTATTCAGGAAGCTTCTTCAGCTCTGACCGGATGGTAGGGGAACGGAAGGATTTATACTCCTTGCAGACCGCTGGTCATTTGCCTCCTTCTAGAGGGTCGTTGAGGCCACTTGGAGGTTTACCTGTGTCCTCCTGGGACTTTCTTATTATTCTTTGAAGACGTTTCGCTTCTTATTCAGGAAGCTTCTTCAGCTCTGACCGGATGGTAGGGGAATGGAAGGATTTAGATTCCTTGCAGGAAAACTGGTCATTTGCCTCCTTTTAGAGTCCTTGAGGCCACTTGGAGGTTTGTCTGTGTCCTCGGGATCGCCTGAGTGGTGCAAATGGGTGTGGAGCCTTCCTGGAACTGCTGAAAGGACCGTGTGGTAGACTGTAGATAGATAGATCACCCGTTTGTACCACTCAGGTGACCTTAAGGACAGAGGCAAAGCTCCAAGTGGCATCAACGACCCTCTAAAAGGAGGCAAATGACCAGCGGTCTGCAAGGAGGATTCTTTTCTTTTCCTTTTTCCTCGGTGTCCTTTTCCACTTACTTTTTAAGATACGAAAACTTGAGATTTGCACGAAAGATTTTGTTATCGAACTATTAACCCAGCCGCCACATGTAAAATTGGAAAATTAATAAAATATTATAAAAAAAAAAGTCCCCTGGGAGAAGCATCCTTGTGTGTGTGTGTGTGTGTGTGTGTGTGTGTGTAACTTGAGATTTGCACGAAATATTTTGTTATGGAACTATCGATTAACCCAGCCGGCGCGTTGCTTTCTAAATACTCGAATGTAAAATTGGGAAATTAATAAAAATATGATTTAAAAAAAAAGGAAGGAAGGAAGGAAGACACTCTCACCTGGAGGCCGTAGAGGGTCAGCAGGCGCAGGGCCGGCTCGCGCACCAAGCGCAGGTAGTCGCCCACGCGCATGTGCTTGGCCACCACGTTCACCATCTGGCCCAGCAGCAGCGGGATGTGGACGTTGAGCATCGCCGCCCCGAAGGCAAACTGAGGGGCGGGAAAGAGAGAAAGGGCCGGAAAACGACGGCCGGGATTTATTTTTATTTATTTTTTGACAAACTTTGGTTTAAATAGGATGGCTCGAAGGTGAGCTGGCAGGGTGGGGCGGCGGCCGTCCAAAAGCGAATACGACACTTGGTTGCATAAAGGCTCCTTTCCTTCCTTTCTGAATCTGTCTCCTTTCTTCCTTCCTGAATCACTGTCTGCTTCCTTTCTTCCTGGTCTGCTTCCTTCCTTCCTTCCTTCCTGAATGTCTCCTTCCTTCCTTCCCTCCTTCTCCTTCCTTCCTGAATCTGTCTCCTTCCTTCTTTCCCTTCCTCCCTACTTCCTTCCTTTCTAAATCTGTCTCCTTCCTTCCTTCCTGAATTGGTCTGCTTCCTTAATCTGTTTCCTTCCTTCCTTCCTGAATTGGTCCTTTCTTCCTTCTCATTCCTTCCTGAATCTGCCTCCTTCCTCCCTTTTACTTCCTTCCTTTCTAAATCTGTCTCCTTCCTTCCTTCCTGAATTGGTTTGCTTCCTTTCTTCCTGAATCTGTCTTCCTTCCTTCCTGAATTGGTCTGCTTCCTTCCTGAATCACTGTCTGCTTCCTTTCTCCTTCCTTTTTAAATCTCTTCCTTCCTTCCTTCCCCTCCTTTCCTTCTCATTCCTTCCTTCCTTCCCTCCCTCCTTCTTTCCCTTCCTCCCTTCTACTTCCTTCCTAAATCTGTCTCCTTCCTGAATTGGTCTGCTTCCTTCCTGAATCGCTGTCTCCTTCCTTCCTTTCCTTCCTTCGTCTCCTTCTTCTCCTTCCTTCCTTCCTGAATTTCTTCCTTCCTTCCTGAATCGCTGTCTCCTTCCTTCCTTCCTTCATCTGTCTCCTTCCTTCCTCCCTTCTACTTCCTTCCTTCCTGAATCTGCTTCCTTCCTGAATCGCTGCCTTCCTTCCTTCCTTCCCTTCCCGAGTCTCTCTGTCGCCTTCCTTCCTTCCTTCTCCTATCTCTCCGCCCTTCCGGCTTGAGCAACGGCTTGGACCAGAAGACCTGCCAGGTCCCTCACCAGCTCTATTGTGATCGCATTTCCTTCCCACCCAACAGTCTCCGGGCTCCCTGGGCCTGGCCACTCCCTCACCCACCCACCCACGGGGAAAGAGACCCTCACCAAGATGGACGCGGCCACCGCCAGCAGCTGAGGGCGTACGAATTTCCAAAACATGGCCCAGTTGAAGTCCGGCTCTTTCTCCCCAGGGAGGCAGATCATCTCCACCTTGGGGGCCTCCTGGCAGAAGACCCTCTTGCCGAAGCCAGCCCCCAGGCCCACCAGGGCCGGGCCGGCCCACCAGGCCGCCATCCGGCCCAACGGCACCAGGTGGCGGGGCAAGGCCAGCAGCACAGCCGGGGAGAGCTTGGGCAGGCTGCGGGGAAGCCGCAGGGTGCAGGAGAAGCGGGCATGGCTTCCGGAGTGCCTGGGAGGAAGGAGAGAAAGCAGCACAAGGGGAAGACAAATTGCACAATTTGCGAGAAAAGACGGGCACGCTCCCGATCTCCGGAAAGGAGGAGGCCGACGTGGCCGGGAAGGGATGCCTGCATGCCTTCGGGTCCCCAGGCACCCCACCCGCCCAGCGATACTCCTCTGCATTCCTCTATTCTATTCTATTTCATATTTTCTATTCTATTCTATGTCTTATTCTGTCTTATTCTATTGTATATTCTATTCTGTGTCTTATTCTATTCTAGTCTATTCTATTCTATATTCTATTCTAGTCTATTCTATTCTGCCTTATTCTATTATTCTATCCTATCCTATCCCTTATTCTATTCTATTCTAATTTATTCTATCCTATTCTATTCTGCCTTATTCTATTCTATTATTTTATTCTATCCTCTTATTCCATTATTCTATTTTATATCCTCTTATACTATTCTATTCTGCCCTATTCTGTTCTACCTTATTCTGTTCTATTCTATTCTATCTTATTCTATTCTATCCTATTGTCTTATTCTATTTAGTCTTATTCTATTCTGCCTTATTTTATTCTATTATTCTATCCTATTCTATTTCTTATTCTATTCTACTCTACTATTCTATCCTACCCTATTCTTATTCTATTCTGCCTTGCTCTATTCTATCCTATCCTATTCTTATTCTATTCTTAGTCTTAATTCTATTCTTAAGTCTTATTCTATTCTTAGTCTTATTCTATTTTGTCTTATTCTATTCTATATTCTATTCTATTCTATTCTATTCTCAAGTTTTATTCTATTCTTAGTCTTATTCTATTCTATCCTATTCTTAGTCTTATTCTATTCTGCCTTGTTCTATTGTATTCTATTCTTTTATTCTATCCTATTCTGTCTGGGGCGGGGGGGAAGCCTCCCAGCCACCAGGCAAAGGGTGGGGCCTGTAACTGGCAGCAAAAGCAGCTCTCCCTCGAAGGGGGCCAAAGCGTTCTGGGTGGAGGGGTCCCCGGGGCTGAGTTTGGCGGTTTTTCTTGCGGACGTTTCACGACCCCCACCAGGCAACGTCATCAGGGCTGGAAGGGACTGTGTGTATGATGCTACCACTGTTAATGTTGTTACTATCAATATTACCTATTAATTTGATTAATGGTAACATTAATATTGCTGTTAACATCGCGTGCCATTGCCTAGTTTGGAGAATGAAACGTCGGCAAGGAAACCACCCAGCTCAGAGAGCAGGAAGGACTCCACAGCCCTCCTCCTCCCCCCACTCCCTTCTAGCACTGATGACGTTCCCTAGTTGGGTCATGAAAGGTCTGCAAGGAAACCACCCAGCTCAGAGAGCACAAGGATCCCATAGTCTCTCCTCCTCTGCTCCTCCCTCCTCCTGCTCTTTACAACCCCCCCCCCCGCTCCCTTCCAGCACTGGTGACGTTCCCTAGTTGGGTCATGAAATGTCTGCAAGGAAACAACCCAGCTCAGAGAGCACCAGGGAGCCCTCATTTCAACCCCGAGCTATAACTATTCTCCTTTTATCGGTCACTCGACAGGGATTTCAAGAGGCTAATCTCCAAAACCCAACAACGTTTAGATCAGCGTCTGTCTCACTTGGAAAAAAAGCACCGTGCCCTAGGACGGCGTCACACTTATTGGCTTGACCCGTGTCTGTTTTAATCACGGTTTACTGAACTTTTCCGTACGCCGCCCGGTCTCGAGAGAGGCTCAAAGTTGTACTGAATAAGTATGGGCTGGACCTGAAGGCCTCCAAGGTGCCATCCAGTTCTATTCTATCCTATTCTATTGTCTTATTCTATTCTATCCTATTCTGTTCTGTTATTCTAAGTCTTATTCTATTCCGCCTTATTCTATTCTATCCTTTTCTACCTTATTCTATTCTATTCTTATTCTGTCTTATTCTATTCTATTCTATTCTGCCTTATTCTATTTTATCCTATTCTCTTAATTCTATTCTACTATTCTGTCTTAATCTATTCTATCTTATTCTTATTCTATTCTGCCATATTCTATTCTATTCTTAGTCTTATTCTATTGCCTTATTCTATCTTATTCTACCCTGCCTTATTCTATTCTACTCTACATTCCTCTATTCTATCCTCTTATTCTATTCTATCTTATTCTAAGTCTTATTGTATTCTACTCTACATTCCTTTATTCTATTCTATCCTATTTTTCTATTTCATTCTATTCTATTCACTATTCTATTCAATATTTCTGTTCTATTCTAATTCTATATTTCTATTCTATTCTATTTTATTCTATCCTATTCTGCCTTATTCTATTCTATCTTATTCTAAGTCTTATTGTATTCTACTCTACATTCCTCTATTCTATCCTATTCTGCCTTATTCTATTCTATCTTATTCTAAGTCTTATTGTATTCTACTCTACATTCCTCTATTCTATTCTATCCTATTTTTCTATTCTATTCCATTCACTATTCTATTTATTTCTATTCTATTCCATTCTATATTTCTATTCTATCCTATCCTATTTTCTATTCTATTCTATCTTATTCTAAGTCTTATTATATTTTACTCTACATTCCTTTATTCTATTCTATCCTATTTTTCTATTTCATTCTATTCTATTCCATTCACTCTTCTATTCTATTCTTGTTTCTATTCTATTCCGTTCTATATTTCTATTCTATTCTAATTCTATTCTATATTTCTGTCCTATTCTATTTTTTTATTCTATCCTATTCTGCCTTATTCTATTCTATCTTATTCTAAGTCTTATTGTATTCTACTCTACATTCCTCTATTCTATCCAATCCTATTTTTCTATTTCATTCTATTCTATTCTTGTTTCTATTCTATTCCGTTCTATATTTCTATTCTATTCTAATTCTATTCTATATTTCTGTCCTATTCTATTTTTTTATTCTATTCTATTCTGCCTTATTCTATTCTATCTTATTCGAAGTCTTATTGTATTCTACTCTACATTATTCTATCCTATCCTATCCTTCTATTCTATTCCATTCCCTCTTATCCTATATGGAATAATAAACACTGCAGGGCCCATTCCTGCAGCTGTCCAGGCGCCTCAGGGCCGCCTCTGACGCAGGCCGGGCGGGCCTTTTCCAAGAACCCAATTCCAAGGAAAAGTTCTCTTTTTTCTTGGCAGGGAGGAAAAACAAAATCAATCCATCCATCCATCCCGCCAAGCCCTGAGGGAAAACAAAGCAGAGCGCATGCGCGCTCTCCTCCTCCCGCCCGCCGGCCCGGCCTCCAGTTAATCCCTTTGGACTTTGGCCTCTTTCCTCGCGGGGAAAGCTGAGGAGAGGAAAAGCTGAGGCGGACAAGAGTTAAAACTGCTTCAGGCGTTTGCCCGGCGGCCAGTCAGGAGAGGCCGGCCTGGCCGGAGCCAAAGGAGAAACAGGAGCGGGCCTTGAGGGACTACGACTCCCGGCATGCCCCGCGAGGCGGCCTTGCGCCCCGCGCGGGAGGGGGGCGGCGGCGGTTACCTGGCAACGCCCACGGCCGGCGACGGCGGGGGGCCCTTCATGGCCGCCTCCGCGCGGGGAAGCCGCCGGCCGTAGGAGCAGCGCCCCGCGGCCAGCCCCGGCCGCAGCAGCGCCAGCCGGGCCAGCATGACGGCGAGCGAAAGCGGCTCCCTCACGCCTTCCCCGCCCGCCCGCCTGCCTTTCCCCGCCTCAGGAACCGCCGCCGCCCAGAATGCACCGCGCGGGGGCGAGGAGGGGCGTGGCTAAGGCGCGAGACGGCGGGCGTGAAGAACGTGGGGGGGGAAAGGAATTGCTGCGCAGGCGCAGAGTCTCCCCCGCCGGCTCCGCCCTCTGGGAGGCGACCCGCGTAAAGCCAGTCAGAGTAGACGAGGCGGGGCCGCGCCACTCCGGCCACTCAAACCCACCCGCGCAAGCGCAGTGAGAGTCGTTGAGTCCGCCCTCCCCCGAGACGGACCTGCACAGTCGCAATAAGAAGCGGCGAGGCCGGCTTCCGCCAGTACAAGCCACCTGCGCAGGCGCAGTAAGAGTGGTTGACTCCGCCCGCCCGAGAGACGTAGCCGCATAGGCACAATAAGAAGCGGCGAGGCCGGACTCCGCCAGTAAAAGCCAGCTGCGCAGGCGCAGTTAAAGTCGCTGGGCGTGCTCCGCCCCCGAGAGACGACCCGCACAGGCGCAATAAGAAGCGGTCAGGCCGTCGAGGCGGGGCCTGTCGCCAGCTCCGCCCTCAGAGAGGCGTGGCCTCGGAGGCCGCGGGGTCGGACGCGGCTCCGGCCCGGCGTGACTCAGGCGGCTCCTCGCCCACTGAGCGGCCGCCCTTCCCCTCCTCGCTCCCGGGGAGCCTCCGCCGACGGGTCCCGGCCGGCGGGAGAGCGGCTGGAGCCGCCTTTGGCCGCCCACGTCCGGGGAAGGTCGCCGCTCCGCACTTACGACCGCCGCTTCGGACTTACGCCGCCGCTGGGTGGGTTTCTGTGGGGAGGGGGCGGCTGGGAGGTGGTGAGTTCGAGTTCTGCCTCGGGCTGGGGGGAGGATCTGGTCCAGGATCTCTCTCTCGCTCCCCCTCCCTCTTTGTCTCTCTCTGTCTGGCCGGCCCACCTGGCAGGGTTGTTGTTGCCAGGGAGGAGGAGGAGGAGGGACGTTGGGCACCTCGCTAGGGTGGAGGGGGGGGAGTTTGGACTAGATGATCTCCGAGGTCCCTTCCAGCTCTGTTGTGCTGTAAGGGTCTCCTGCTTGAGCAGCGGGTTGAACTAGATGACCTCCAGGGTCCCTTCCAGCGCTGTTGTTCTGTGAGGGTCTCCTGCTTGGGCGGGGATTGGACTAGATGACCTCCTGGGTCCCTTCTGTTATTCTGCAAGGGTCTCCTGCTTGAGCAGGGGGTTGGACTAGATGTCCTCCAGGATCCCTTCTGTTCTATGATTCTGTAAGGGTCTCCTGCTTGAACAGGCGGCTGGACTAGATGTCCTCCAGGATCCCTTCTGTTCTATGATTCTGTAAGGGTCTCCTGCTTGAACAGGCGGCTGGACTAGATGTCCTCCGAGGTCCCTTCCAGCTCTGTTGTGCTGTAAGGGTCTCCTGCTTGAGCAGCGGGTTGGACTAGATGACCTCCAGGGTCCCTTCCAGCTCTGTTCTGAGGGTCTCCTGCTTGGGCGGGGATTGGACTAGATGACCTCCAGGGTCCCTTCTGTTATTCTGTAAGGGTCTCCTGCTTGAGCAGGGGGTTGGACTAGATGTCCTCCAGGATCCCTTCTGTTCTATGATTCTGTAAGGGTCTCCTGCTTGAACAGGCGGCTGGACTAGATGTCCTCCGAGGTCCCTTCCAGCTCTGTTGTGCTGTAAGGGTCTCCTGCTTGAGCAGCGGGTTGGACTAGATGACCTCCAGGGTCCCTTCCAGCTCTGTTGTTCTGAGGGTCTCCTGCTTGGGCGGGGATTGGACTAGATGACCTCCAGGGTCCCTTCTGTTATTCTGTAAGGGTCTCATGCTTGAGCAGGGGGTTGGACTAGATGTCCTCCAGGATCCCTTCTGTTCTATGATTCTGTAAGGGTCTCCTGCTTGAGCAGGGGGCTGGACTAGATGTCCTCCAGGGTCCCTTCTGTTCTATGATTCTGTAAGAGTCTTCTCCTTGAGCAGGGGGCTGGACTAGATGACCTCCAGGGTACCTTCTGTTGTTCTGTGACTGTAAGAGTCTCCTGCTTGAGCAAGGGGCTGGACTAGATGTCCTCCAGGGTCCCTTCTGTAGTTCTATGATTCTGTAAGGGTCTCCTGCTTGAGCAGGGGGTTGGACTAGATGACCTCCGAGGTCCCTTCCAACTCTTGTGATTGTATCTTCTCAATGGGAACCCCGGCGGTGTGTGAGGTGGTGGGACGGAATCTGAATGGGGAAGGCACCAGCTGCTCCCAACGATCCTGGTTCATGGGACACCCCCCCCCCCTTTGTGGCCAATTGTTGCACCCAAGTTGTTGAGGTGTGTGAGGGGTTTTTGGCTGTGTCTGGGTTGTGTGTATGCTGTTAACTGTGTCCCTTTGCTTTGCCTTCCAGAGTCGCAGCTGAATTCAGCTTCAAGAGAGCTGCAGGAACCCCGCAGCTCTTCAGGGGAGGGGCTCTGTGTGTGTGTGTGTGTGTTGTGTGTTTGTGTGTGTGTTTGTGGGTTCCGGGCCCCATGGCGCTGAGCCGGGAGCCCACGGGGGACTACCACCCCTTGCCGGATTACGAAGACGACTCCCCCCCGGAGGACGAGCAGGAGCTGCTGGTTCACGTCACGGAGGGGCTGAAAGGTAGCCCTGGATTTTGGGGGATGGGGGAGCAAAAGGGGGGTCACACCCGGGGAAGGGTCCTTGCACCCCAATTTTTATTTTTTCTCCTTCTCTCTCTCCCCCCCCCCCCAGATTCCTGGCACCACATCAAGAACCTGGATAACTTCTTCACCAAAATATCCTTTCCGGCCTGCTTGTCCCCCCCCAAAATACCCCCCCTTTCTCGATTGTGCTCCCCCCCCCACATTTTGGGGGTAGGGGGGCGCGGCGAGAGGCCCCCGAAGCGAATTGGGGCTCCCCTTTGACCGGCTGCCGTCGGTAAGTGAATCCCTCCGGTTGTTTAAGCAAAAAAAAAATAGAATCCAGGCGGAAGGGACCCGGGAGGTCTTCTAGTCCAGCCCCCTGCTCGAGCAGGAGGGGGGGGGGAAGGGATCACGTGACACACGCGCACACACACCCGGCACACCGCGACCGTCATAAAGGCAAGTCAGTATGGCCAAACGTTGGGGTTTTGATCACGGGATGACAGGAGCACCGAGTTGGAAGGGAGCTCGGAGGTCATCTAGTCCAACCCCCTGCTCGAGCAGGAGACCCTTATAGAATAACAGAGTTGGAAGGGCCAAGTTCAAAGACCCCTGATATAGAGTATGTAGAACAGGGCTCTTCCAACCGGGCCCTTTGATGACTTGTGGACTCCAACTCCCAGAATTCCTCAGCCAGGCACGCTGGCCGAGGAATTCTGGGAGTTGAAATCCACAAGTCATCAAAGGGCCAAGTCCGAAGACGCCTGATACAGAGTATGTAGAATATAGAGTATACAGAATACTATATAACGACCCTCTCGCCTAGCAACGGGAAATTTGGGGGCTCTGTTACGGACGTAAAGCGAGGACTGCCTGCTCAGTGAGGCCGGCTGAACCCCACAGGGACGGGGGTCCCCTAAGGCGGTGGTCCCCAATTTTTAACGTTTGTGTGGACCGGTGGCAAACGGGCCGCAGCCCCGGGCGGTTGCGGACCCTTCTCCTAAAGCAGCGCAGCAGGCCGAGGAGTCTGTTGTAAGTTTCCCCGAAGCTGTCCGTCACCGTCAAAGCTTCGTCTGCCGTGGCGGTGGGCCCCCCCCCCCCGGGATGGGCTGTAGGGTGGGGGGGGCGGCGCCCCGTGGCCGGACGTGGTTTTTCCTTGACGGCTCCTGCACATCTACCACTTCCACCAGAGGAACGGCTTCGCTTGCATGATGCTCTCGGACGTCTTTGAGCTGGTGTAAGAGAGCGCCCGGCGGGACCCCCATTCCCCTGTGGGTGGGAGGGGTGGGGTGGGGAGCAGCCGGAGGGGGCCGGCATTAGGGGAGGGGGCTGCTGCGCTCCCTGCCTGTGGGGTCCGTCCTCCGGCTGAGTTGCTGCTGCTTTTGGCGAACGGGGCGCCTGCCCGTTCCGCAGCCGGGCTCCCGGGATAAGCTATATTAAGAGAAGAGAACAGAATTCAGAACAGAATTCAGAATGTAATAGAATTCAGAATAGAATAGAAGTTAGAACAGAATTCAAAACAATTCAGAATAGAATAGAATTCAGAATAGAATTCAAAACAATAGACTTTACAATTCAGAATATAGTATTCAGAAGAGAAGAGAATTCAAAACAGAATTCAGAATAGAATAGAATTTAGAATAGAATTCAGAATAGAATAGAAGTTAGAACAGAATTCAAAATAGAACAGAATTCAGGATAGAATAGAATTCAGGATAGAATAGAATTCAAAACAATTCAGAATAGAATAGAATTCAGAATAGAATTCAGAATTCAGAATAAAATAGGATTCACAACAGTTCAGAATAGAATAGAATTCAGAATGTAATACAATTCAGAACAGAATTCAGAATAAAATAGAATTTAGAAGAGAATTCAGAATAGAATTTAGAAGAGAATTCAGAATAGAATAGAATTTAGAACAATTCAGAATAGAATAGAATTTAGAACAGAATATAGAATAGAATTCAGAATAGAATTTAGAATTCAGAATAAAAGAATTCACAACAGTTCAGAATATAATAGAATTCAGAATGTAATACAATTCAAAACAGAATTCAGAATAGAATAGAATTTAGAACAGAATTCAGAATAGAATAGAATTTAGAACAGAATTCAGAATAGAATAGAATTCAGAATAGAATAGAATTCAGGATAGAATAGAATTCAAAACAATTCAGAATAGAATAGAATTCAGAATAGAATTCAGAATTCAGAATAAAATAGGATTCACAACAGTTCAGAATAGAATAGAATTCAGAATGTAATACAATTCAGAACAGAATTCAGAATAAAATAGAATTTAGAAGAGAATTCAGAATAGAATAGAATTTAGAACAATTCAGAATAGAATAGAATTTAGAACAGAATTCAAAATAGAATAGAATTTAGAACAGGATTCCGAATAGAATAGAAATTCCGAATAGAATACGATAGAATTCAAAGTAGAACAGAATGGAGACTAGCACTGAGACTAGAGTAGAATAGAATAGAATTCAGGGTAGAGTAAAGTAGAGCTAGAAGGCACCTTGGAGGTCCTCTAGTCCAACCCCTACTATTCCAGACAGTCTCCTCTTAAGAACCTCCAGTGCCCCCCTCCCCGCCGCAATTTCTGAAGCCAACTTCAGGAGGAGGGAGGGGGGCGTTTCTCACCAAGCCCTCCCTCGTGCCCAGCCACCTTCCTCTCGGCCCTCCGCAAGGTCCCGGCTGTCTCCGCTTGACCGGGTGGCTGTCTGCCTGCCCCGGCCGCCGTGACTTAAAGGCCGCCGCCCTCCCCAGGCAGTTCCTGTTTGTGGCCACTTTCTCCACCTTCCTGCTTTGCTGCGTGGAGTATGACGTTCTCTTTGCCAACCGGCCCGTCAATCACACCCACCAAGGAGGAGGAGGTTTTGGGCCCGATCGCAGCAAGGTTACACTCCCGGATGCTATCCTGCCCGCTGCCGAGTGCGCTCAGAGGTAAGTAGTGGTCTGGAAAGATGTGTGCCTACCCCCCCCCCCAAGTTCTTAGCAGGAGCCCATGCGTGCATCGGCCGTCATGGGACATTGGCACCAGTAAGGAGGGGGTGGCAAGAGAAACTTTGCCAGCCTGGCCGAAAGCCTTCCTCTCGGGTCGAGATAGACTTCCTCGAGACGTGGAGTCTCGCCTTTTGCGGCTCGCCGATCTCTCCCCGGGTGTCGTGGAGGGTGCGAATTAGGGCTAAATCCATGCCGAATCTGCTTTTTGGGGAGGCGGGGTCAACTTCGCTTCGTCCCCGCTAGTCCTCGACTTAACGACTTAGTGATTGACGTTACGATGGGACTTGGCGATCTCCTTCCCAGTCCGGCAGAAAGCCCTTCCGCTCTGGCTTCTCGGTCAAGGTAGACTGCCTCGGGATGTGGAGTCTCTCTTTTCCGGCTGTGGCTGAGCCCCAATGCGGCCTAGTCCTCAACTTAATGACAGTTCGTTTAGTGACCGACATTACGACAGGACTTGGCAATCTCCTTCCCAGTCCGGCAGAAAGCTCTTCTGCTTTGGTTTCTCGGTCAAGATAGACTGCCTCAGGATGTGGAGTCTCTCTTTTCCGACTGGCTGAGCCCCAATGCGGCCTAGTCCTCAACAACGGTTCATTTAGTGACCGATGTTACAATGGGACTTGGCGACCCCTTGCCAGCCCCGGCAGAAAGCCCTTCCGCTCTGGCTTCTCGGTCAAGATAGACTGCCTCGGGATGTGGAGTCTCTCTTTTCTGGCTGTGGCTCAGCCCCAATGCGGCCTAGTCCTCAACGACGATTCATTTAGTGACCGATGTTACAATGGGACTTGGCGACCCCTTGCCAGCCCCGGCAGAAAGCCCTTCTGCTCTGGCTTCTCGGTCAAGGTAGACTGCCTCGGGATGTGGAGTCTCTCTCTTTTCCGGCTGTGGCTGAGCCCCGATGCGGCCTAGTCCTCGGCTTACGACCGTTGGTTTAGCGACCGTTCGAAGTGGCAGCGGCAACTTTGGAAAAAAATGGCCCGTTTTTCACGCGAAAAATTCCTGGCAACTGGTTCTCACTTAACGACCGCTGGGGTCCCCTTTGGCGACCTTCCCGCTGAGCGAACTCAAGGGGGAAGCCAGTGTGGCTAATCTTAACACACGTGCGGCAAGGGAAGAAGGGGGCCAAAGCACAAACGCCTTTGTTAAGCGCAGAAATTCTGCGCTCTGCAGCGGTCGTAAAGCCGAGGACGGCCTGTAATATCGTTCAATTTGCGGCCAGTTTATACCCTGCTGTTTCTGGGCAAAAAGCCTCGAGCTGCCGCCTCCAAGGCCGCTGTTCAACCGGTGGAGAGCGAGCCTGCAACCCCCCTCCTCCACCACCTGCCATTCCTGGAGTCGGTCCAAGCCGCACCCGGCGACCTGGTAGCCCAGCTTTTTCCGAGTACCAGGGGGGATTCCTGGAAAGTCATTCCCCTCCGACGTGCGTTGTGTGTCTGTTTGTGTGCAACCGGAGAGGCCTTGCACAACCGACGGCTGAAGCGGCTGTTTTTTCCTCCTCCCCCCTTTCTCTCCCCCCCCCGCCAGGATCAAGGCCAGCAATGGGGTCATCTTCCTGCTGGTGATGGCTGCCACATTCTGGCTGTACCGACTGGTGAAGGTGTTCTTCAGCCTGATGGGTTACTGGGAGATCCGCTCCTTCTACACCAAGGCGCTCAAGATCCCCTCGGTAAGTGTACGGGGGTGGGGTGGGGGGTCTGGGCCTGGGGGCTGGCGTTCTGGCTGCGTCGCCCCCCATAGGTGGGCCGTACGGCGCAGCCCGGATTTATTCCTTCCGGGAAGGGCTTTCGATGCCTTGCAATTGAGGGGTTCCTTGGTATGGGGTCTCCTGCTCGGGCAGCGGGGTGGACTAGAAGACCTCCGAGGTCCCTTCCAGCTCTTTGATTCTGTAAGGGTCTCCTGCTCGGGCAGGGGGTTAGTCTAGAGGACCTCCAGGGTCCCCTCCAACTCTATGATTCTGTGATTCTGGAAGAGTCTCCTTGTAGGTCCTTTAGTCCAACCCCCTGCTCGAGCAGGAGACCCTTACAGAATCATAGAATAGCAGAGTAGGAAGAGACCTCGGGGGTCATCTAGTCCAACCCACTGCTGAAGCAGGAGACCCTTCCAGAATCATAGAATATCAGAGTAGGAAGGGACCTCGGGGGTCATCTAGTCCAACCCCCTGCTCGAGCAGGAGACCCTTACAGAATCATAGAATATCAGAGTAGGAAGAGACCTCGGGGGTCATCTAGTCCAACCCACTGCTGAAGCAGGAGACCCTTCCAGAATCATAGAATATCAGAGCAGGAAGGGACCTCGGGGGTCTTCTAATCCAACCCCTTGCTCGAGCAGGAGACCCTTGACCATTTCAGACCGGGGGCTTTCCAGTCTCTTCTTAAAAACCTCCCGTGATAAAGCTGTCATCCCTTCTGGTGGCAAGCAGTTCCCCTGGCTAATCGTCCTTGCTGTTTGGAAGTTTGTCCTTCGTTCCAGCTTGCTTCCCTCTGTTGTTCCTTGCCCCCCTCTTTTTCGGGACAGCCCTTCAAACACCGGAATGCTGCTCTCGCCTTCCCCCGCCCCAGTCCTTCTTTTCACAAAACTAGACATACCCATGGTTTGATGTCAGGCTGACGGGCGCCTCTCCTCTCCCTCGGCAGGCGCAGCTGTGCAACTGCAGCTGGCAGGAGGTGCAGGCCCGGCTGATCTCCCTGCAGCGGGAGCAGCAGCTCTGCGTCCACCGGCGGGAGCTGACTGAGCTGGACATCCATCACCGTATCCTGCGGTTCAAGAATTACCTGGTGGCGATGGTCAACAAATCCCTGCTTCCTGTCTGCTTCCGGCTGCCCCTGTTGGGCCGCGGAGTCTTCCTGACCCAGGGGCTCAAGTACAACCTGGAGCTGCTCCTCTTCTGGGGACCGGGCTCCCTCTTCCAGGGCAAGTGGAGCCTCCAGCCGCAGTACAAGCGGGCCGGGGCCCGGCTGGAGCTGGCCCGCCGGCTGGAGCGTACCTTGCTGCTCCTCGGAGTCGCCAATTTGTTGCTCTGCCCTTTCATCCTGGTCTGGCAGGGCCTGTACGCCTTCTTCAGCTACGCCGAGGCGCTGAAGCGGGAACCCGGCAGCCTCGGCGCCCGGCGCTGGTCGCTCTACGGCCGCCTCTACCTGCGCCACTTCAACGAGCTGGACCACGAGCTGCAGGCCCGGCTGAGCCGGGGCTACAAGCCAGCCGCCAAGTACCTCAACTCCTTCGCCAACCCGTTGCTGGCCGTGGGGGCCAAGAACGTGGCCTTCTTCGCCGGCTCCCTGCTGGCCGTCCTCATCGTCCTGACCGTCTACGACGAGGACGTGCTGGCCGTCCAGCACATCCTGACCGCCATCACCCTGCTGGGGCTGGTGGTCACCCTGGCCAGGTGGGTGGGGCGGGGACTGGGGGCAGAGTCTCCCCTTGTTTTTGGCAGACTTCACAAGGGGGGGGGGAGAGTCTGCTGCCCGATTTGGGTTTGCTCAGGGGTGGGGTGAAAAGTGAGCGGGAGGAGTTGGGTCGGGGGCTCCCTTCCTCCTTTCTTCTTCTTTCCTTCCTTCCTTCCTTCTTTATTTCCTATCTTGTTTCTTCCTCCCTCCTTTCCTTCCTATATTTCCTTCCTTCCATTCTGCCTATCTCCTTTCTTCCTCCCTCCCTCCCTCCTTTTTTCCTTCCTCTCTCCCTCTCTCCTTTCCTTCCCTTCTTTCCTCTCTCCTTCCTTTCTCCGTTGCCTGCCTCCCTTCTTTCTTCCTTTCTTTCTTCCTTTCTTTCTTCATTCCCTTCCTTTCTGCCTGCCTCTATCCCTCCCTATCTCCCTTCATTCCTATCTCCTTTCTTCCTTCCTTTCTTCCTTATCTCCTTCCTTTCTCCCCTTCCTCCCTCAATCCCTCCCTATTTTCCTTCCTCTCTCCTTCCTTCCTTCCTTCTTTCCTATTTCCTTTCTTCCTCTATCCCTCCTTTCCTTCCTATATTTCCTTCCTTCCATTCTTCCTATCTCCTTTCTTCCTCCCTCCCTTTTTCCCTTCCTCCCCTTCCTCCCTATCTCCTTTCCTTCCTCCCTTCTTTCCTCTCCTTCCTTTCTTCCTTGCCTGTCTTCCTTCCTGCCTCCATCCCTCCCTATCTCCCTTCACTCCTATCTCTTCGTTTCCTTCCTCCCCTTCCTTCCTTGCTTCCTTCCTTATCTCCTTCCTCCCTCCCTCTCTTCTTTCCTTCCTCCCCTTCCTCCCTTAGTCCCTCCCTATCTTCCTTCCTATCTCCTCCCTTCCTTTCCTTTCTCTCCTTCCGTCTGTCCATTCCTCCATCCCCTTCCTTCCTTCGTCCCCTCCCTTCCTTGGCCCTCCGCACGGAAGACCCTCCAACCGACGGCTTCCTTGGGATGCATCTAAAACCCCCAGCTACGGTTTGCTTTTCTCCCCAACTTGGATGTCTTCCGTATCTCGCCTCGGGGCACCCAGAGGTGGACGGGAGAACAGGCAGGGCCTCGTGGGAGGGAGGGAGGGAGACCCCTTGCCTCCCCCTCCCTCCCCCCAAAAACACATCTGGGGAAAGATCCCGGCCCCTCCTCCGAGGCTCTTGCAATGGGATGGCCATGTACACCGAGCCGTGCAGCTCCTCTCCGGCTGTCGAATTTTGGAGCTGTTGGGTTGACGCTTCTCTTCCTTCTTGCCCTCCCTCCCCCCGCTCGGCAATCCCATCCCTCCACCCTCCTGGCAGGGCCTTCATCCCGGACGAGCACCTGGTCTGGTGTCCGGAGCAGCTACTCCAGTGTGTCTTGGCCCACATTCACTACATCCCTGACCACTGGCAAGGCAACGCGCACAAGTCGGAGACCCGGGAGGAGCTGGGCCAGCTCTTCCAGTACAAGGCAGTGAGTGGGCTGGGGAGAGGGGAGGAGGAGGCACCGCTCTGGACCACCACCGGCCCCTTCCCCTGCTTATTTTGCCCTCTCTCTCCCTCCACCCCCCCAGGTCTTCATCCTGGAGGAGCTACTCAGCCCCATCGTGACCCCCTTCCTGCTCATCTTCCCCCTACGCGCCAAGGCCCTGGAGATCATCGACTTTTTCCGCAACTTCTCGGTGGAGGTGGTAGGTGTGGGGGACATCTGCTCCTTCGCCCAACTGGACATCCGCAACCACGGCAACCCCCAGGTGAGGGGGGGAGGGAGGGAGGGCAGGGGGGCTGTCTTTGCAGCTGGAGAGAGGGGGTGGTCTCCCGAGGGTCATCCACACCCTACTTTTGGTAAGCTGGAGAAATCGGGGATGATGGAGAAGCCTTGCCGCCGGATGGATTCGTAGCCGGCTGCGGGAGCTGCTGCATCCCGGGAAGAGATGCCTACCCTATCATCTGTCAGAAACGGTGTAGGGTCTCCTGCTTGGGCAGGGGGGGGCTGGACTAGATGACCTGCGAGGTCCCTTCCAACCTTCTGGGATTCTGTAAGAGTTTGTTGCTTCAGCAGTGGGGGTTGGACTAGAAGATCTCCGAGGTCCCTCCCAACTCTGTGATTCTGTAAGGGTCTCCTGCTTTAGCAGGGGGTTGGACTAGATGATCTCCGAGATCCCTTCCAGCTCAGTCATTCTGTGATTCTGTAAGGATCTGCGGGCTTGAGCAGGGGGCTGGACTAGATGACCTCTGAGGCCCCTTCCAAATCCCCTTCCCTTCTCTTCCTCCGTCTCCCCACCAGTGGCTGTCGCAGGGCCGGACCGAGGCCTCCGTCTACCAGCAGGCCGAGAACGGCAAGACGGAGCTCTCGCTGGTCCACTTCGCCATCGCCAACCCGCGCTGGCAGCCCCCACCCGAAAGCTCCCTCTTCATCGGGCACCTGAAGGAGCGAGTGCACCAGGACGCCTCCCAGGCCCAGCGCCTGCTGGCCGAGGGGCCTTTGGCGGCCTCCCTGTTCTCCGACGAGGGGCCTGCCCCCATGGTCAGTTGGGGCGACTGTGGCCGGGCTGGGGGAGTGAGGGCTGGGGGGGTGAGGGCTGCGGGGGTGAGGACTGGGACTGAGGGTGAGGGCTGTGGAGGTGAGGACGGGGTGAGAGCTGAGGGGAAGTGTGAGGGCTGAGGGATGTCGGGGTGAGGGCTGAGGGGGGTGAGGGTGGGGGCTTGAGGCCGCTGGCTGAGTTCCTTTCCTCTGTAGCCGGATGCCCTCCTGGCCAGCGTCCTGGCCCACCCGGCCCTCGCAGAGCGTCGGCTGCTTGCTCAGCCCGGCGGCACGGCCAGCATCCTGGCGTCTCTCTCCTTTTCCCAGACGCCCCGGCACAGGAGCCATGCCGTGCAGACCCCCGTCTCCGACAGCCAGAGCCCGCTTCTGGAGGACAGGTACCCCATGGGAGTTGTCTGGGTGGGAGTCCCGACAATTGGGCCGGGGGGGTGTCAGCTCCTCCCCTTGGGGGAAGGAAGGGGGTGCTCAGCCCTCCCATTTCTGTGCTGGGTGGGGGTTCTGACTGGTTTTACCCTGTCGCCCACAGCAGCGCTGCCCCCTCGCGCCCGGCTCCTCTCAGCCGCTCGGTTCTGCTCTCCGAGTTGGCGTTGGCCGAGATGAGTTTGCACGCCCTCTACATGCACGAGGTGAGAGACCAGGGAGAGGACACTTGGGGGCCAGTCTGAAGGGCCCCCCCCCCCACAGCCCATCTTTAACCACCCTCTCTTCTTTCTACTTGCCCATCCCAGCTTCACCAGCAACAAACGTCCGCCCGCTTTGCTCCGCAGCCTTCGGCACAAACAGGTCAGGACTGTACCACTCGCGGCCCCTCCCGTGCCCCAAAGGGGTGGGTGGGGAGGGAGCAGGAGGGCGCCCCACGTGTCATGCTGCGTACCTTCCCCTCCCCCTGCTCTCCCCTCTGCTCTCCCCTCCCAAGGGACGAATCCCTCCGCATTCAATATCAGGGCAGGGGGTACCCCTTATACCCAGCTGGGTCTGCGATGCACGTTCTGTGTCGGTTGCCCAGAACCCCCCTCTTTGCAGGGCCACAGAGGTGGTGGGAGAGGGGTGCAATTTTTGTGCCCTGTTTCTTGGTACAGCATCCCCCCGGCATCCCTTCGATACGCACGGCCAGGACTGTTCGCTAGAAGTTTGCGAAGAGGAATCGGCCGAGACGCAACAGCCGCAGCGCGAGAAGAGCTAGCAGGAGCCGGCTCTGTTTTTGTCCTTCCTTCCTCCGTGTAGGTGTCTCCTCCATCCCTACTTTGGGGTGGGATACGCAGCCTCCCACTCACCTCTCAATTTCCGTTGGCAGCCCAGGTTCCTGTCCCGGGCTGGGTCTCCCCCTTGTGGAGGGGATTTGAGGGAGTGGCTGACAAGTGTGAAGCAGGGGTCTCCAATCCCTGGGCCACGGCGCAGTACCGGTCCGCAAAAGAGGCGGGCGAGCACACAGATGGTCCTCAGACGGTCGCAAAAGGGCATCGCGGAACCCCAGGACACTGTGACTGTCGTAAATACAAGTCATTTGCCAAGCAGCCCTATTTGGGTCACGTGACTGTAGGGGTTGATGCAATGAACAGTCACTCAAGGAACAGATGTAAGTCGAGGACCGATCGAACGGTCCCTCGAACGGATGTATGTCGAGGACTGTTCGAACGGTCCCTCCACGAACGGATGTAAGCCGAGGACCGTTCGAACGCTCCCTCGACGAACGGATGTAAGTCGAGGACTGTTTGAATATCATAACTGTGAGCCAGTTGCCAAGCATCTGAATTCTGATCACGTGACCACGGGGACGCTGCAAAGGCCCTAAGTCCCTTGTTTTGGGACCGTCGAATCTTTGAACGGTCAGCAAATGAACGGCTGTAAGCCAAGGACTCCCGGTTGTCCTCCCGCAAAGCTCCCATTTGTGCACGTGTGGGATTAGGTTGCGTGCGGGACAAGGAGGAAGCTCCTTTCTGCTCCACAGACACACACACACACACACAGACACCCTTGACCAAGTCCTTCCTTTTGCCCTGCAGGTTTCTGGAGGATTGGCACTGCCATGGACAGCTTTCCCGGACGATCCCCCAGTGGACAGAACGTGCCCGGAAGTGGGGTCGCCGGGTGTCTTCCCCACTCTGGCAAGGCAGGAGTGATTAACGGCTGCCCCTCCTTCACCGTGGATTTGCCTGTGACGAGCAGCCTCGTCCGCGAGGCTTCCCGGACCCTCTTTTTTTGGGGGGGAGTGTGTGCTTCTTGGGGGTGAATAAGCTTTGGGGCTGGTTCAGGCCCCACACGGTGCTATTTGTATTTTTGGGGGTCTCTCTGGGGTCAAGAGAGAAGGGGGTGGGAGATGTCGGACTAGGAGACCTATGAGGTCCCTTCCAGCTCAGCGATTCTAGGATTCTGTAAGGGTCTCCTGCTCGAGCAGGGGGCTGGACTAGAGGACCTCCAAGGTCCCTTCCAGCTTCATTCTTCTAGGATTCTTTAAGGGTCGTCTCCTGCTGGAGCAGGATGATGGACTAGATGACTTCCAAGGTCCCCTCCAACTCTGTCACTCTAGGATTCTTTAGGGGTCTCCTGCTTGAGCAAGGAGTTGGACTGCATGACCTCCAAGGTCCCTTCCAGCTCTGTCATTCTAGGATTCTGTAAGGCTCTGCTCTCGCCCTGTGCTTTCCCCCCCTCCCTGCCCTCCTGGACTGCCCCCCTATTTCCCCTCCCCTCCACCACGCATGCTGTGGCGGTTGTATCTGTGGCGGTTGCATCGCAGGAGAGTTGGGGACAATAAATGTTTACAGCAACAAGAAGCAAAGTGCCCCGTTTTTGTCGGAGTGGGAGGAAGCGGTGGGGAGGGGGGTCCCCGGAGGGCAGGGTGACCCGGCAAACTGCTAAGCGAGGGAAGTGGGCTGCCACCTTCGGCTGGTAGGGAAGTGATGGCCGCCTATGGGCTTGATGGTGCCAGTGAGGGGGGAAGTTTTGATTGGCGCAACATGGATGCCAGGACTGCTGAGTGGACTTGGGGAGGGTCTGTATCCCCTCCCCATCTTGCAGAGGGGGTGAGCGGTGCTCCCCCCCAATCCTGGAAAGGAAGGATCCGTACCCCTTGAAGCCGTGAAGATCCTTCCTTTCTGCTATGGCTCTGCACGCCACTCAGCCGCACCTATCCTCCCGCAAGTCCCTCCTGAACTAGGGTGGGCACGATCACCCGCCCACTCTTGCCGCTCCTGGTTTGTTCCCCGGCGGATTAACTCTGTCAAAAAGCGGGAAACAGACCCGGGTCAAGGTAGTCCTCAAATTACGACTGCAATTGAGCCCAAATTTATGTCGCTCATTGAAAAACAAGTGAGCTTTGCCCCTGTTTTACGACTTTTCTTGCCACTGTTGGTCAGGGAATCACTGCAGTTGTTAGTTCACACGGTCGTTAAGTGGATTTGGCTTCCCCCCCGTTGACTTTGCTCGTCAGACGGTCGCAAAAAGGGATATCTCGACAGCCACAGAGGTTATTATGACGATACAGGCAGTCCTCGACTTAACGACCGCAGTGGGGCCCCAAATTTCACTTGTGGAGACAGTTCTGAGGCGGGTTTGACCCTGTTTTAGGACTTTTCTTGCCATGGTTGTTAAGTGAATCACTGCAGTTGTTTAGTTAGGGACATGGGTCATTAAGTGAATCCGGCTTCCCAGCTGATTTTGCTCGTCAGAGGGTCGCCAAAGGGGATCGCGTGACCCCGGGATGCCACAACTGTCTTAACTACGAGTCAGTTGCCAAGCATCTGAATTTTGATCACGTGAGAATGGGATGCTGCAACGGTTGTTAAGTGTGAAAAACAGTCATAAGTCACTTTTGCTGCCGTTGTAACTGTGAACGGTCACTAAATGAACGGTTGTAAGTCGGGGACTCCTGGTTCTCCTCCGCTTATGACGGTAAGAGAGCCTCCCCGTTGTGCTCTTAAAGCCAAGATGGTCGCCAAACAGCACCACATGCCTGATGTTATGCTCTGTTTTGTGGCCGTCAGTAAATGAATCAGTTGTTCGCTATGGGGCAGTCTGGCCAAAAAACAACACAAAACCATGGAAGTTGGCGACATCTTTTGGCAAAACCCTACAATGCAACCGGGAGACCATGGGACGCTGCAGATAGCCATCAATGTAGTCATGTAACCACGGGGAGGGGAGGGGCAGCCCCCAGAAGTTCAGAACTTCCTCCTGAGGAAATCTGAGTTTTAATTTTGGAACAGTCGCTAAACGATGTGGTCGTAAGTCCCGGAATCCTGGTATGGTTAGTAGCAGTGGCTTTTAGATTCACAAACATGGCTAACTTCAAGAACTGCCTTCTGTGGAAGCAAAGACAGTGGTGGGGAGCAGTGGGTGAAGTGGTGGGGACCCTTCTAGGGTGCACCTGTGGACACCCGGCGCCCCACGTGGGGAACAAAGTGACTCTGCCAGTCTTCTCCCGGGAAGCAGACCCCAACTGGCCATCCCACCCACCCCAGAAGGAAGAACGCGGCGAAGGGGGCCAGACAAGGGCTTTAATGGGGGGGGGGTCCCAAGAAGAGGGGGGTCGTAAAGGCACTTGGGCCTCAGGTCTCCGCCACGAGGCAGCTTTTCCGGCCCTGCCTGGAGAAGGAGAGACTTCGGATGCGTGACGCCACTTCCTGCGTGCGGAACGTCAGGCCGAAGATGTCCTCGTGGTAGCGGTTTTGGTCCTGCGGGAACCGAAGGACAAGAGACACGGGTTGGGCCCCGAGAAAGCAGGGACCCCCCAAAAGCCGAGGCTGACCCACAGCCCCTGCCCGACCCGGCGTACCCGGAGTTCGCTGATGGCGTCGCCCGCCTCCACCAGCGACATCCTCCCTTCCTGCGCCAGGATCTGCTGGATGGTCTGCAGGACCCCCGTGGCCATCGTGACATCGCCGCAAACATAGACGTGGCCCTCGCGCTGGCTCAGCACCTCAAAGACGTGGTCCGCCAGGTGCAGCCGCAGCAGGTCCTGCACGTAGGTCTGGGCGGGGGAGGGCGGAAAGCAATGAAAGAGCCAAGTGGGCGACGTGCCCACCAAGCCGCCCCATCGGGATGTAGACCCTCTCCCTGGCACCGAAAGTCACATTTTTGTGCCTTGCGGTGGCGTTTCGGTGCAAGCAGAAGCTGCCCTGGGAGTAAGACGGGGGTCTTATCTGGCCGAGAGTGGTCCCGCTTGCCTACCTTGGGGTAATCGGGGTCTCGCGAGAAGCCGGTGAGGACGCGACGTAGGGCCCCCGTCTCCTGCGCCTCTCGGATCTCCTCGCTGTAGATGTGGTCGTGGCGGGAACTGCGGCAGCCAAAAACAAGGGTCATGTCGCCAGTGGGCAGGCCTGGAAAGGACAACTTAAGACTTCAGCACGGCGTTCGACAAAGGAGACCACACTTACTAAATTAGTAGACCAGCGAAAGACTGTGGACATACTATACTTAGATTTCAGTAAGGCGTTCGACAAAGGAGACCACAACCTAATAAATTAGTACACCAGTGAAATGTGGAAATATTATACTTAGATTTCGATAAGGCGCTCGACAAAGTAGACCGCAACCTACTAAATTAGTAGGCCAGCGAAAGGCTGTGGACATACTATACTTGGATTTCGGTAAGGCGTTCAACAAAGGAGACCACAACCTACTAAATTAGTACACCAGTGAAATGATGTGGAAATACTATACTTAGATTTCGGTAAGGCGTTCGGCAAAGTAGACCACAATCTACTTCTTGATAAGTTAGAAAAAGGTGGGATAGACAACATCACCACTAGATGGATTTGTAACTGGCTGACCGACCATACTCCACGAGTAGTCAATGTTACTACATCTACATGGAGGGAAGTAAGCAGCGGAGTACCACATGGTTGCGTCTTAGGCCCAGGACTCTTCAATTTCATCAATGACTTAGATGAGGAAATAGAAGGGGAACTCATCAAATTTGTAGATGACACTAAACTGGCAGGAGTAGTCAACACCCCAGAAGACAAACTCAGATCCAAAAGGATCTTGACAGATTTGAACCCTGGACCTTCTCCAACACAAATGAAATTTAATGTGGAGGAAAGCAAGGTTTTACACCTGGGCAGGAAAAACCAAAAGGTACAAGTACAGATTAGGCGAAACCTGGCTCAAAAACCGTAAGTGGGAGATGGACCTTGGAGTCCTAGTGGACGATCCCTTAAACATGAGCCAGCAGCCAAAAAAGCTAACACGATCCTCGGTTGTGTAAACAGAGGCATAGAATAAAAATCAAGTGAAGTTATTAGTACCGCTTTGTAAAGCCTTAGTAAGGCCACACCTGGAATCCTGCATCCAGTTTTGGTCCCCACATCACAAAAAAGACGTTGAAACTTTGAAAAAAAGTGCAGAGAACAGCAACTAGGATGATTAAAAGCCTGGAGACTAAAACATATGAAGGACAATTGCAGGATTTGGGAACGGCCAGTCTAGAGAAAAGAAGGACTGCTGGGGGGGTAAGGGTCTCCTGCTTGAACAGAGGGTTGGACTAGAAGACCTCCGAGGTCCCTTCCAGCCCTGTCATTGTATGATTCTGTAAGGATCTCCTGCTGGAGCAGGGGGTCAGACTAGATGACCTCCGAGCTCCCTTCCAACTCTATTCTGGACTGATGGACATTCAGCTCCACCCCTCCCACCCCCACCCCGGGGCCGGAAGCCCCCCCCTTGGACTCACCTTCGGTTCTCATCCGGTGTTGCCGTTGCTGCCAAAAGCCCCGGAAGGGGGCGATGCCGGTGCCAGGCCCCACCAGGATGCAGGGGGCCGTGGGGTCCTCCGGCAGCTGGAAATTTGGGGTGCTGTTAGAGCCAAGAAAAGCCAATTAATATTTGGGGGGGGGGAGACTTCAGTAGCTTATAATGGAGACTTTGGGTAGACTGGCGCCCCCTGTTGGTGCCGTCTCTGCTTCCGTGCAGCAAAGACCGGCCTGCCCCCCTAAAGGTCAGCGGGTCTCCCCAGAAAGAGCCCCCCCTCTTTTGCTCCCCCCGTTGCAGAAAAAGAGGCTGCGTCCGTCCCCCCGAGGCTAAGAGGGGGTTTCGGGGCCGGCCAAGGACAGCCAAACGCTCCCCATTATTTTTTTTTGCAGTCTGCTTTACTTTAGGGTTTGGGGGGGTCTCGGTCATCCCCCCCTCCCCAAATTCTCCTGTTAAAAGGATGGTGGGGGTGTCAAAGAAACTTTGCTTGACCTCCTGGCCAGCAAAGGGACCACACAGCCCTTAACGCACTGCCGGGCCACGCATCCCTTGACGAGGTCCAGATACGGTCGGCAAAAGAGCCAGTGGCAAGATGGGAGGGGGGGGCCAAAGGCTGTCCCCCCCCCACAGGCAACACAGATGAGTGCCCTGTGGGGCAGGGATGGCCCCGAATCCCCCAATCGGACGTCTGGGATTGCAACCAGCAAGGGAGGGTGTATAAGGGTCTCCTGCTGGAGCAGGGGGTTGGACTAGATGACCTCCCAGGGTCCCGTCCAGTTCTGCAATTCTGGAAGGGTCTCCTGCTTGGGCAGGGGATTGGACTAGATGACCTCCGAGGTCCCTTCGAACTCTGTCATTCTGTGATTCTGTAAGGGTTTCCTGTTTGAGCAGGGGGTTGAACTAGATGACCTCCGAGGTCCCTTCCAAGTCTGTGATTCTATGATACTGTAAGGGTCTCCTGCTTGAGCAGGGGGTTGGACTAGATGACCTCCGAGGTCCCTTCCAACTCTCATTTTACGATTCTGTAAGGGTCTCCTGCTGGAGCAGGAGGTTGGACTAGATGACTTCCGAAGTCCCTTCTAAGTCTGTGATTCTCTAATTCTGTAAGGGTCTCCTGCTTGAGCAGGGGGTTGGATTAGATGACCTCCGAGGTCCCTTCCAACTCTGTCATTCTATGATTCTGTAAGGGTCTCCTGCTGGAGCAGGGGGTCGGACTAGATGACCTCCGAGGTCCCTTCCAACTCTACCATTGTACAATTCGGGAAGGGTCTCCTTCTTCAGCAGGGGGTCGGACTAGATGATCTCTGAGGTCCCTTCCAACTCTGTGATTCTCTGATTCTGTAATGGTCTCCTGCTTGAGCAGGGCGTTGGACTAGATGACCTCCAAGGTCCCTTCCAACTCTACCATTGTACGATTCGGGAAGGGTCTCCTTCTTCAGCAGGGGGTTGGACTAGATGACCTCCGAGATCCCTTCCAGCCCTGTGACTCTAGGTTGCCTATAGCCTGTTTCTAGAAAGTGAGGGGGGGAACCTCTCCGTTCGTGGCTCCCTTCCCATGTGGGGGTTCCCTCCTCCCAGGAAGCCATTGCAGCTTGCAGGAAAGAGGTTTTGGGCAGGATCACCGCTATGTTTGCGATGGCCGAATTCTGGGGTACAGGCAGTCCTTGCCGTATAATAAACGCTTTGCTTAGTGACCGCTCGACATTACAGCAGCCCTGAAAAAAAGGGACTTAGGATCATTTTTTCACGCTTATGACCATGTCGGTATCCCTCTCTTCAGGCCATTTACATTGGGACAGCTGACCGGAGGACCAGATTCACTAGGGATCCACTGAACGGCCGTGGCAAGAACAGTCGCAAAATGGGGCTAAACTCACTTAACAAATGGGTCTTACTTACTAGAGGGAGGTAAGTAAGGTCATCTAGTCCAACCCCCTGCTCAAGATGGAGACCCTTACAGAATCAGAGAGTTGGAATGGACCTCGGAAGTCATCTAGTCCAACCCCCTGCTCAAGAAGGAGAACCCTTACAGATTCACAGAGTTGGAAGGGACCTTGGAGGTCATTTAGTCCAACCCTCTGCTCAAGAAGGAGACCCCTTACAGAATCACAGAATTGGAAGGGAGGTCATCTGGTCCAACCCCCTGCTCAAGAAGTAGACTCTTGTAGAATAACAGAGTTGGAAGGGACCTTGGAGGTCATCTAGTCCAATCCCCTGCTCAAGAAGGAGACCCCTTACAGAATCACAGTGTTGTAAAGGGCCTTAGAGGCTATCTAGTCCAACCCCTAGTCCAGTTTTAAGTCAAAACTAACTTAACAAATTTCTTACTTAGCAACAGAAATGTTGGGCCCAATTGCGGTTGTAAGTTGAGGACTACCTGTATCTCGGGGGGGGGGGACACCAACTGCTTCAAAAACAGAGCCCTCCCATCTCAGTGGAATCCCCCTCGAATGATGTGTTCGAGAGAGAAAAGCACGTCCCCGGACTCCGATACCCATCTGGAAGTTCCTTACCTTCGGACGAAAGCCGGCACCATCTCGCCTGGAGAGAGCTGGGACAGCCACATGGAGCAGACTCCGTAGTGCATGGGGCCCTTCCCATCTAGGGGGCAAAACGGAAACACCACCGTGAGCCCCACAGAGTTGCCTTCCACCCGCCAGCTCTCGCTGCAGCCAACTCAACGCGGGAAAATTTAACAACTCAATTTAATTTCTTAAAACAAATAAAAGATTATTTTAATGTTCATCGTTCACGATTCATTCAGTCCCTCCTTTTGCATCCTTTCTTAAATGAGTTTTATGCCACCATTTTTTTGGTATTAGTGTTAAATCTTGTCCCACAGCAAGTTGTCTCAAAGGGAGTTGTCCGTAGTGAGTTGTCCTTCAGCCAATTCACCGCAGCGAGTTGGCCGCAGCGCGTTTTCCCACAGCGCCTTCTCCCATAGCAAGTTTTCTACAGCAACTTATCCTGTAGCGAGTTGTCCCTCAGCGAGTTCTCCCGCAGCAAGTTGTCCCGTAGCGAGTTGTCCCACAGCGAGTTCTCCCTCAGCGAATTATCCCACAGCGAGTTCTCCCTCAGCGAGTTATCCCTCAGCAAGTTATCCCTCAGGGAATTCTCCCGCAATGAGTTATCCCACAGTGAGTTCTCCTGTAGCAAGTTCTCCCTCAGCAAGTTCTCCCTCAGCGAGTTTTCCCACAGCGAGTTCTCCCGCAGCGAGTTCTCCCTCAGCGAGTTATCCCACAGTGAGTTATCCCACAGCAAGTTATCCCACAGCGAATTCTCCCACAGCGAGTTGTCCCACAGCAAGTTACCTGTGGCAAGTTGCCCGTGGCTAGATGGCCGTGGTGAGTTACTCGTCGCGAGTTGGCCACGGTGAATTATAGACCCATACAGCCTGGAGACACTGGCTGGCCCCTCTCCGAGGCGCCCTGATATCTTCCTGTCCACTCACCCTGACTGCGATAGTTGAGCACGGCTACGGTGAGGTGCAGCTCCCCCGGATGGGTGTCGGGCGCGGAGCTAACAGAGTACTGGCGGGCTTGTAGTAGGGGGAGCTGGGTGAGCAGCAGCGAGGTGGGCAGCGCCACCGAGGGGAACTCCTCCAACACTTCAACCACTGTCGGGCACCGGAACCACTTCCACTCTTCGTAGAGCAGGGAGTCCTGGGGGCACAAGGACGGGTGCTCAGCATGGGGGCATAACAGTAAAACCAGGAAAAATGAAGCCCAGCTGACCCTGGGGTGGGCACCAAGGAGTTTTCGAAGGGGGTGTCCCTAAAAGGGAGCCTAAAGAAGGGGTTGGGCTTCATTCACACAAAATACAGATACTCCTCGACTTACGACAGTTCATTGCGTGATCATTTGTCGGACTAGATGACCTCCAAGATCCCTTCCAGCTCTGTCCTTCTATGAAATTATGGAAGGGTCTCCTGCTCGAGCAGGGGGTTGGACTAGATGACCTCCGAGGTCCCTCCAACTTTGTTATTTTGTGAAGGTCTCCTGCTTGTGCAGGAGTTGGACTAGATGACCTCCAAGGTCCCTTTCTATGATTCTGCAAGGGTCTCCTGCTTGAACAGAGAGTTGGACTAGATGACCTCCATGGTCCCGTCCAGCTCTGTCCTTCTATGATTCTCTAAGGGTCTCTTGCTTGAGTACAGAGTTGGACTAGATGACCTCCAGGGTCCCTTCCAACCCTATCATTTTGTAAGGATCTCCCGCCTGAGCAGGGGGTTGGGTTAGATGACCTCCAAGGTCCCTTCCAGCTCTGTCCTTTCCCTCTATGATTCTCTAAGGCTCGCTTGCGTGAGTACGGAGTTGGACTAGATGACCTCCAGGGTCCCTTCCAATACTGTCATTCTGTAAGGGTCTCCCGCCTCAACAGGGGGTTGGACTGGATGACCTCCCAGGTCCCCTCCAACTCTTTTATTCCGTAAGTATCTCCTGCTCGAGCAGGGGGTCGGACTAGATGACCTCCGGGTTCCCTTCCCGCTCGCTGATCCTCCATTCGGACGCGGCCCCCTCCTACCTGGCTGAGCCGCTGCAGCTTCTCCCGCTCCGTCCGGTCCTCGGCCAGTCCGGCCAGCAGCTGGAGCAGCTGGGGACTGGGGGCCGTGGTGATATCCAGGAAGTAGGTCAGCGCCTGGCGCAGGGTGGAGGGGGGCAACCGGGGGCTGGGCACCCACATCCGCTTCACCCCTGCAGCAGACGGAACGGGAGAGAGCGTCAATAGATCGTGCCCCAAACCGATCCAGGCCCTCGACTTACAACAGTTTCATTTAGTGACCTACGTTCGGACTTACGATGCCAGTGGGAAAAAGTGGCCGATCCAGGCCGTTATTCACGCTTAACGACCGGCGTAACATCCCCAGGGCCGGCGACCGACTTGAATTTTACGACGGGTCGCCGTGTCCCGGGCTCACCTGAGCCTCGGACCAGGGGGAAGCCCCTTAACGACCGTACGACTAACTTGACGATGGCATCGATTCGCTTAACGACCGGGGCAAGGAATCTCGTAAAGCAGGGCGGGATTCAGGACCATGAGACGCTTGGCAAGCGGACTCGTATTTAGGACGAGGAACGGCGTCCCAGGGTCACCTGGTCCCTGTTTGAGGTCAAGGGGGAAAGCAGATTGACCTAACAATCAGGTTACTAACATTTCTCTGAAATGGTGTAGGTTTTCCTGCCTGAGCCGGGGGCTGGACTAGAAGACCTCCAAGGTACCATCCAACTATTCTATTCTATTCTATTCTATTCTATTCTATTCTATTCTATTCTATTCTATTCTAAATTCTCTATTCTATTCTTATTTCTATTCTATTTTCTTTTCTATTTTCTATTTTCTATCTGATTCTATTCTATTCTATTCTAATCTATTCTATTCTATTCTATTCTGTTCTATTCTGTTCTATTCTAATTTCATTCCGTTCCATTCTATTATTTCTATTTCTATTTCTATTTCTATTTCTATTTCTATTATTTCTATTTCTATTTCTATTTCTATTTCTATTTCTATTTCTATTTCTATTTCTATTTCTATTTCTATTTCTATTTCTATTTCTATTTCTATTTCTATTTCTATTTCTATTTCTATTTCTATTTCTATTCGACTCCCTTATCAACTGCGATCCCCTTCACAACTGTGGCAACGTCGTCCGACGGAGGCCCAACGCTTTCACAACGGCCTTCCTTAGCAACCGGAACGTCGGCCTCCACTCTCGTCGTAAGTCAAGGACTGCCTCCCGCCCCCCCGCCTCTCCATCCCCCCCCCAGAGCCCCAGAGGACAGAAGGGCAACATGGGAGCCAGGCCTCCTTCCGGGCATTTGCCCACACCCCAAAACGGCATCGTTGGCAGGGGGTTGGACTAGATGACCTCCGAGGTCCCTTCCAACTTTATTATTATTGTTGTTGTTGTTTTTTGGGGGGGATTCCTGCCACACCTGGAGTGCCACTCTCCAGGTGTGCAGGGGGGGCTCTGCTCTCCCCCCCAGGACTCAGCTGCCCCCCACCCACCCACCCCGGCTCTCACCCTCGGTGCCCGCCTCCAGGGTCTCCACGGCGACGGGCTCCTCGGCCGGTGGGGGGTCCTGGACCAGCCGCATCAGCGCCTCCACCAGCGGCGCCCGGTTGGCCGGGAAGATGCTGACGTGGTCGCCCGGCTGGTACTGCAGCTCCGGTTGGTCTCCCGTCTGCAGGCGCACCAGGAGGGTGGAACGGCTGGGGGGGGGCAAGGTGGGGAAGACTGTCAGTGACGGTGGAGCCCCCACCCCAGGTCCACCCCCGAGGCTGTGGAGGACCCCCCCCACATCGCCATCTGAATCCATGCCCAAGAGGGGTGCTGGGGCTCTGCTCCCTGGCACGGGGCCCTCAGAGAGAGATGGCGTTGGGGGGGTTGGGGTTGGACTAGATGACCCGCGAGGTCCCTTCCGGCTCTATTGTTCTGTTCTATTCTATTCTATTCTGTTCACTCTGCTGTTCTGTAAGGGGTCTCCTGCTTGAGCAGGGGGTTGGACTAGATGACCTCTGAGGTCCCTTCCAATTATTCTATTCTATTCTATTCTATTCTATTCTATTCTATTCTATTCTATTCTAATTAATTATTATTTTTATTTTTTTATTCTTTTATTCTATTATTCTATTATTATTATTATTATTATTATTATTATTATTATTATTATTATTATTATTATTATTATTATTATTATTATTATTATTATTCTGTTCTATTATTTTTTTTATTCTGTTCTATTATTCTATTCTACTCTATTCTATTCTATACTAGTCATTAATTATTCATCATTCATCATTCATTATTTTTATCCTATTATTGTTATTATTATTATTATTATTCTATTTATTCTATTTTAATTATTATTCTATGCCATTATGATTATTTTTATTCTATTCTATTATTCTATTCTATTCTATTCTTATTAATTATTAATTATTTTTATTCCATTATTATTATTATTATTATTCTATTATTATTTTTATTTTATTCTAGTATTCTATTCTACTCTATTCTATTCTATACTATTCTTATTATTAATTAATCATTAATCATTAATTATTTTTATCCTATTATTATTATTATTATTAATTATTTTATTCTGTTGTTATTATTCTATTCTATTCTATTATTATTATTTTTATTCTATTCTGTTATTCTATTCTTATCATTAATTATTAATAATTAATTATTTTTATTCTATTATTATTATTATTATTATTATATTCTATTTTATTATTCTATTCCTTCTATAATTATTATTATTATTATTCTATTATTTTTATTAATTATTAATTATTCTATTCTTATTATTTTTATTCTACTCTATTGTTATTATTCTATTATTAATTAAGTATTAATTATTAATTATTGATCTGTCCTATTCCCTATTCTTATTCTTATTCTTATTCTTATTCTTATTCTGCTCTTTTCTCATTATTTTTATTCTATTCTTTTCCATTCTACTCTATCCATTGGGCCCCCCGCCCTGAGCAAAGGGTGGGCTACATTGCCTCGAAGGGTGCCCCTCAACTCTCGGGCGGCAGGAGATCCAGACGAAACACAGGGAGGCCTTGACTTACGGCATTGTATTTAGTGACCGTCCCAGGTTACTGGGAAAAAAATGGACTTAGGATTCTTTTTTCACCCTGACGGCCTCGGTGATCCCGCGATCAAAATTCAGGCCCTTGGCGACCGACTCGTCCTTACAATGGTCGCAGCGTCCCTGAGGGGGTGGGGTGTTCCCCCTGATTCCCTTGCGCGACCTTCCCACGGCAGGGATCCGCTGAACGACCGTGGCGAGGAAGGCCGTCAAAGGGGGCGAAACTCATGGGAGAAACGTCGTGTTTGCCGACATCGTTTTCCCTCGTACGTCGAGGACTCCCTGTGTCCTGATGTAGTTTAAGCTCGGCCACGCGGGGAGCGGAAGGGAGGGGATTGTGGGCGGGGTGCACGGCATTCAGGGGGGACCCTCACCACCCCACAGGAGGGGGTGCTCCTCCTCCTCCTCCCTCCCAGAGGACCCTCACCCGGAATCGGAGCTCTGCAGATTTTTGACCGAAAGGACGTAGCAGGGGAACATCTTCCGTTTATGCATCTTTGTCAGATCTGGGGGGAGAAGGGGAGGGGGGAGAAAAAAGATGGCGGTTCAGCTGGGCAGGTGGGGGTTGTACATTCTACCCCCCACATTTCAGCATCAAAGAGGGGAGCCCCTTTTGTGGTCACGAAGCTCCTCTGGCATATTTGAGGGGGGGGACATGAGTGACACCCGCCGGGAGAGGACAGAGAGGATTCTGCTTGGCATCGCCGTTCAGGAGCTTTCGGGAGGGGGGGACCCTTCATAGCACAAACACACAAACACACCTACATACACACACACGTGTTTCCATTCACGGAGGAGTTGGGGTGCCTTGCAACGTCTGGATACTCAAAAGCAGCGGTCCCCAACTTTTCCCGCGCCGCGGACTGGCGGCGGCAGAGAGGGGAGGGGGCGAGAGGGGAGGGTTTCGTGTGCGTGTGCCACTTGCACAAAACACAACTCCGCATGCTGGCATGTGTGGACCGGCAGAGGCAGAAGGGGGGGGCGGTTTTGTGCGCGCGCCACTTGCACAAATATATCTCCACACGCTCGTATGTGTGGACCAGGAACGGTGGAGAAGGGGGGAGTGGAGCTGGTTTTGTGTGTGTGCCAGTTGCACAAATACACCTCCACACCCTTGTGTGTGCGGACCGGCAGTGGTGGAGTAGTGGCGGGAGAGGGGAGGGTGGTGTGCGCGTGGCACTTACACAAATACAGTTCTGTGCACTGCTGCTTGTGTGGGCCGGTTTCCAATCGGTCACGGACCGGTACGTGATTGTGGCCCAGGGGTTGCGGACCCTTCTCCAGAGGGAGAAACACATCTCCACACACTCGTATGTGTGGACCAGGAACGGCGGGGGGGGGGAGAGGGGAGGGGGGTTCGTGTGTGTGCCAGTTGCACAAATACATCTCCACACACTCATATGCGTGGACCAGGAACGGCAGAGGGGGGGGGGAAGGGGACAGTTTGATGTGTGCGCCACTTGCACAAATTCAGTTCCACGCCTTTGCAGGCGTGGACCAGGAACGGCGGAGAAGGGAGGAGTGGAGATGGTTTTGTGTGCACGCCAGTTGCACAAATACACCTCCAGCAGCAGTGGACCAGCAGCAGTGGAGTAGTGGGAGGAGAGGGGAGGATTGTGTGCATGCGGCACTTGCACAAACACAGCTCCGTGCACTGCTACTTGTGTGGACCGGTTTCCAATCGGTCACGTACCGGTACATAATTGTGGCCCAGGGGTTGCGGACCCTTCTCCAGAGGGAGACGCAAGGTGATCTCAGCAGCATTGGCGGGGGAAAAAACCCAGCCAATTGGAGGAGCCGAATTGGGTGGGTGAAGGAGGGAGGAGGGAGAAGGGGGGATGCTCCACCCTTCTACCTGCCAGGAGGTCAAAGGTGACGCCAGGGTGGGCCAGGACACGGTGCCGGTTGCGCTTCCAGCTGCAGCGGGCGGAGAAAACTTCGGTGGACACGGTGTCCGATGCGACACAGAAGGTGTCGCAGGCGGCCTGCGGGGAAAAAAACGTGGAGGTCAAGAGGGCCCCCCCACTCCAGATGTGATGACAGGCAGTCCTCGACTTATGATGGTTCATTTAGTGTCTGTCCCGAGTGCCGACGGCCCTGGAGAAAGCGACTTGCGGCAAGGGGAGGGGCGAAAGGGGGCAAAACTCACTTAAAACCAACGGGTCTTGCTTACTAGACGGAGGTAAGGGAGGTCAGCTAGTCCAGCCCCCGGCTCAAGAAGGAGACCCTCACGGAATTGCAGAGTTGGAAGGGACGTCGGAGGTCATCTAGTCCAATCCCCGCTTGAGCAGAATAATAGAGTTGGAAGGGAACCTCGGAGGTCATCTAGCCCAACCCCCGCTTGAGCAGAATAATAGAGTTGGAAGGGAGCTTGGAGGTCATCTAGCCCAACCTCCAGCTCAAGCAGGAGACCCTTACAGAACAACAGAGTTCAAAGGGAGGTCATCGAGTCCAGCCCCCTCTTGAGCAGGAGACCCTTGCAGAATAACAGACTCACAGAGTTGGAAGGGACCTTGGAGGTCATCTAGTCCAACCCCCTTCTCAAGTAGGAGACCCTTACAGAATAAGAGAGTTCAAAGGGTCCTCGGAGGTCATCTAGTCCAATCCCCTTCTCAAGCAGGAGACCGTTACAGAATAAGAGAGTTCGAAATGACCTTGGAGGCCATCTAGTCCAACCCCCTGCTCAAGAAGGAATCAGAGAGTGGGAAGGGACCCCGGAGTCATCTAGTCCAACCCCCGCTTGAGCAGAAGACCATTATAGAATCACAGACTCGGAAGGGTCACTGAGTCAACTGTTGCAACTCCAGACCGGCCTGTTACTTACGACGGTCGCGGTGTCCCGGCGTCACGCCATTCCCCCTTTTGCGACGAGCAAAGCGAAGGGGGTGGGGGGAGCCGTGTGGCTAACTTAACAATTGCCGTGATCCGTTTAACCATCATGGCAAGAAAGGCCGGAACCCATTTTGCAAATGTCTCACTTAGCGACGGAACTCTCGGTCATTAAGGAGAGGACTGCCTGCGTGAAGTCCCCCGGCTGGCCACCGGGGGGGAGCGGCGCCCTTGCAAAGGAGATGGGGAGAGGCCCCAGAACATCTGGCTGCTTCTGAGCAAGAGGGAGGGGGGGTGGGCCGGGGTTGGGGTTGGGGGGCCGCTGGGGGAGGGCCCGATTCTGCCCCCAGCCCACCTTGAAGACGCTGGAGGCCCAGGTGCGAAAGGACTCCTCCTGGCCGCAGAGCTCGTCCCCCTCGCCCAGGGGCAGGATCCGCTCCCCGCCCAGCTCTTCCAGCCGGGTGTCCACCGCGTGGGCGAAGGCGCAGAAGTGGGGGTATGCCCGGGACCCCAGACCGAAGACGGAGAACCTGCAGGAAGAAGAGGGGGTCCTGAGCGGCTTGTTCCCCTCCGGGCCTCGGCCAAAGCTGCGATGGGACCAAATTTTTTTGGGGGGGATGTTCTGTTCTGTTCTGTTTGGTTCTGCTCTACTATTCTAAATATATTCTATTCTATTGTACTCTTCTATTTTCTTCGATTCTTCTATTCTATATTCTATTCTATTCTATTATTATTATATTCAATTCTATATTCTATTCTATTATTCTATTTTATTCTCTTCGATTCTTCTATTCTATATTCTATTCTATTCTATTCTATATTCTATTCTATTGTTCTTTTTTATTCTCTTTGATTCTTCTATTCTATATTCTATTCTATTATTCTATTCTATTCTATTATTCTATTCTATTATTTCTATATTCTATTCTATTCTATTATTTCTATATTCTATTCTATATTCTTTTCTATTATTCTCTTCTCTTATTCTGCTTTATTATTATTCTATTCTATTCTATTCTATTCTATTCTATATTCTATTATATTCTTCTATTCTATTCTTTATTCTATTCTATTCTTTATTTTATTCTATTCTCTATTCTGTTCTATTCTGTTCTATTCTATTCTCTATTCTGTTCTATTCTGTTCTATTCTATTCTATTCTATTCTATATTCTATTCTATTATTCTATTCTATTCTATTATTCTATTTTTATATTATATTATATTATATTATATTATTATACTATTCTATTCTATATTCTTTTCTATTATTCTCTTCTCTTATTCTGCTTTATTATTATTCTATTCTATTCTATTCTATTCTATTCTATTCTATTCTATTCTATTCTATTCTATTCTATTCTATTCTATTCTATTCTATTCTATTCTATTAATATATTTTACTCTATTATGATATTCTATTATTATATTATATTCTATATATTATTCTATTATTCTTTGCATGGGACCAAATTCGGGTGGGGGGCTTTCTCTTCTCCCCACCCCGCACCCCCGACAATTCAGGCCAAGCATGATGAGGGGGGTCTCCTGTGCCCCTGCTTCTGCCAACGCCCGGCTTTGCTCAGAGGGCCCCGTTTGTGGCCCTGGGGGGGTCCCCCCCACCAAAGATGGGGGTCGCAGAGCAGGGCAGGAAAAGGGGAGCCTTCGCAGGAGGGCAAGTGACGCCCGGAGGGCCATCTCAGCACCCTCCTCCTGCTCCAGAAGGGAAGGGTCCCTTTGCCGGGGATCATTCGGGATAGGATAAACCCATGGTCCACAGCCCGCTACCGGGCCTTCAGCCGTTCAGGAACTGGGCCGCAGAAGTGATGGGTGAATGTGTGTCTTGTCTTGCAAAGGGCTGTCAATCAAAAAGGAGAGACAGACCCTTCCCCGTTGCCATCCGCCTTTCCGGAAGAGGCCTTGAACCCAAAGATGGCAGAGGGAAGAACCGGGGGTCGAGTATACGGCAATGCCCCCTCCCATCCCTATGGAAAGCCCTGTGAGTCTCCGCCCCCCCACCCAGAACGACCCAGGCTGGGGGGTCCCCGGCTCCTGCCGAGCTGCCCCAAAGCCACCTGAGGGTGCCCAGGGCGCCGGCACTGTCCGTGTTGCTGGACTCCCTGCGTTTCTTCTTCCAGAAGGCCACCGAGGGGTCGGACTGGGAGATGCTGTTGAAGCGCATCTTGTAGCTCCTGAGGGAGGGAGGGAGGGAGGGAGAGGAAGGAAGGAAGGGAGGGAGGGAGGGAGAGGAAGGAAGGATGAAGGAAGGGGGAGGGAGAGAGGAAGGAAGGGAGGGCAGGAGATGGAGGAGGAGGAGATGGAGGGAAGGAGAGGAAAGGTAGGGAGGCAAGGAATGGAAGAGGAGGAGAGAGGGAGGGAGGGAGGGAGGAGGGAGGAAGGAAGGAAGGAAGGATGAAGGAGAACGGCAGGGGATGGAGGGAGGGAATGAAGGGAGGGAAGAGGAGAGGGAGAGAGGGAGGAAGGAAGGGCAGGGCAGGGGAGGGGAGGGAGGGAGAGAGGGAAAGAGGGAGGGAGGGATGAAAAGGGAGGGAGGAGCGAGGGACAAAGAAAGGGAGGGAGGGAGAAAGGAAGGAAGGAGAGGGCAGGGGATGAAGGGAGGGAAGGAGAGGGAGGGAAGGAGAGAGGGAGGGAGGGAGGGAGGGAGGAAGGAAGGAAGGAAGGAAGGAAGGAAGGAAGGAAGGAAGGAAGGAAGGAAGGAAGGAAGGAAGGAAGGAAGGAAGGAAGGAAGGAAGGAAGGAAGTTTAATGCCGTAAATATTGGTAGATGTAAGCCACAGGGATTCTGGCTCTTTGGGGGTCCTCCATAACATTCTCGAAGTGGGAAGGGTCCTGAGTGCAAAGAGTTCCAGAAATGGGGGTCCACCACCTCTGGGCAAGTGGGCTCTAAGGCAACTGATCTTCCACAACGTGGGATGGGGTCTTCACGGGGTTCCCGGTATAATCCCGTGTGGGTTGACTAGCGAGAGCCCCCCACCGGCCAGGTTCCAGAAGATTCCTTCAAGCCCTCAAAGTCCTGGAAATGTCACTCTCCTTGCCACCTCCCCGTAAGGTGTCTTCATTGGGACTTCCCACCATGTGGAGTGGTTCAAAAGGCTAACGCCGTCCACAGCCAAGCTCTGAGGACCTTCCCTGCCCAGAGGGGAGGTCCCCTAGCCCAGGGCTTTTCAACCTTTTCACCGATTGTACCACTTTTTAGTATATGGCAATATTGAGTACCACCTATCAAGGTGTCAAAAACTTGTGGCCAAAAAAAAAAAAACCTGTTTCAAGTTGCAATTGCAACTGAAATGACTTATGACCCTTTTTCCACACTTATAACCCATTGCATCAACAGTGTCTTGTGATTATTTTGGCATGCTTGGGCAACTGATCATATTTATGACGGTCACAATAAGAGCGTCCCAGGGTCATGTGTCCCCTTCTGCAACCTTTTGACAAGCAAAGTCAATGGCGAGCTGCTGTGGCCACTGCTAAAGGCTGACTTCCTTCCCTCCCTCCCTTCCCTGCCTCCCTTTTTTCTCATTCCCATCTCCTTCTGAAGGAAGAATTTGAACCCCCCCATATTTTCCCTCTTCCATATATTGATCAAACAAGGAAAGGCCTCCAAAGACAGAAAAGACAAGCTGCTGAGTGAACTAGCTTAAAAAGGCACTTCCCCTTTAAGAATTAGCTACTGGCTAGAAAGGAAAGTAAGGAGCCCAGCCGGCACTTAAGGAAGAAAAAAAAATGCAAGTACTGGCTGCTGGCTAAGGCAGCCTCCCCAAATGGCTCCATTCATAAGTAAAATCTGCAGCTCCAGAGGACTCTCTCACTGTAAGTCTTTACCTGTGCTGGCTCTTTCCCTTCCCCACTACACTTGGCTAGGCAGGGCTGCCTACCACCTGCCACTCATTAACATACCACAAGTGGTACGCGTACCACAGGTTGAAAAGCCCTGCTCTAGAGGAGAAGGCCCAAGCTGAAGGACCTTCACTCGAGCTTCTGCAGCTGAACCCGCAGCTGGTTCGGAGAAGATCTCAAGTCTGAACGAGGAGAAGAGGGGGCAGAGACAACTCTCTTACTTCTGAAACTCCGGCTCCACCGCTCCCAGATAAGGGCAGGACATCTCCATCAAGGCCTTGGAGAAGCTCTGGAAGGAGAAAGAAGCAACCAAGGAGAGAAGCAACCTAAAACTCAGGAGAAACTTCCGGACAGCGAGAACAATTAACCGGTGGAACATCTCCAGAAGTTGTGGGTGCTCCATCGCTGGAGGTTTTGAAGAAGAGACTGGACAACCATGTCTCTGGAAGGGTATAGGGTCTCCTGCTTGAGCAGGGGGTTGGACGAGAAGACCTCCACGGTCCCTTCCAACACCGTTATTCTAGAATCCCAGATCAATTAACCGGTGGAACATCTCCAGAAATTGTGGGTGCTCCATCACTGGAGACTGGACAACCATTTATCTGGAAGGGTATAGGGTCTCCTGCTTGAGCAGGGGGTTGAACGAGAAGACCTCCACGGTCCCTTCCAACACCGTTATTCTAGAATCCCAGATCAATTAACCGGTGGAACATCTCCAGAAATTGTGGGTGCTCCATCACTGGAGACTGGACAACCATTTATCTGGAAGGGTATAGGGTCTCCTGCTTGAGCAGGGGGTTGGACGAGAAGACCTCCACGGTCCCTTCCAACTCTGTCATTCTATGATTCTGTAAGGGTCTCCTGCTTGAGCAGGGGGTTGGATCAGAAGACCTCCACGGTCCCTTCCAACACCGTTATTCTATAATCCCAGATCAATTAACAAGTGGAACATCTCCAGAAGTTGTGGGTGCTCCATCACTGGAGGTTTTCCTAGAAGAACTTTGTAATAACCCAAAGCCTCCAGATCCGCCTGTCTCAACCACATGTGGACTTCAACTCCCAGAATTCCCCAGCCAGCCTCCCGATCCGCGTTCCTCGACCTTGGCCACTTGGAAGACGGGCGGACTTCAACTCTCGCATTGGCTGAGGGGGATTCTGGGAGCTGAAGTCCGCACGTGGTCAAGTTGCCCAGGTTTGGGCCACGCTCGTCTGGAGACGGTCCACCGGCTTCATCCCCCGTTTGAGGCCGTTACCTCTCCGTTCTCCGGAGGGTCTCCGTTGCCGAAGGTGCTGGTGACCACCAGAACGAGGGTCTCGTGCTCCAAGGACACTATGTCGTATTCGTCGAGGCACATCACCTGTCGGGCGAGACACGAAAACACGACGAGATGGAGACACCAAGGTTCTCCAGTCTCACCACCACCACCCCAACTCTTGAGGGTATCTGCTGAAGGTTCATAAGAGGGAGGGGGTTAACGAGCACTCTTCTCCTTCCTTATGTCCTGCAGGGCGTCAACAGTGAGATGTTCTCCTGGACCAGAGAGAAGGAAGGCTATAGGTCTACTATGACCCAATCTGGAAGAGTTGGGACTCCACCCCAGGACCCCCCCCTTCAAACGTGGGTCAACCAGTTGAGTAGGGAACCCTTGTTTCACTACACCCTGGTGCAATCTGGTGATGGGCCTTGTGTTCTTGGAAGCCAAGTTCGAGGTTGGCGGTGTGGGGAGTGGGGAAAAAAGGTGGTCTCACCTTGGGGGCGAAGGCCGACTGGAAGAGCTCCTTCAGGCTGAAGGCGTAGGCCTTGGACTTGCCCGTCTCCGAGGCGTAGAGGATGGTGGCCTTGACCCGCTGGGCCATGACGTGGCCCATCAGCTTGGCGGAGATCTTGACGGCGCTGGGGGGAAGGGGAGAGGAGAGCCGGGCTGGGGAGGGAGGGAGGGACCCGTAGGGCCCATCCTTCCTCCCCTTTGGGACGGGGGTCAGGGGACCGACGGGGCGGGCCTCGTTCTTCTCCTCTGGAGCTTACTTGGCGATCTCCTTGAAGGTCTTCTTCCGGGTGATGGTGGTCCCTTTGGGGATGTAGGCCTTCCAGGGGTCAGCCTGCGGGAAGAGGAAGGTCCCTTCAGGGGAGGGGGGAGGGCGCGCGGAGCTTGGAGGCCCCCTAAACTCTCCAGCTGGGTGGAGAGGGAGGGGCTGCAGGCCGCCTCCGTGCGGGCCTCCTGACTGTCCCGGAGGTCCCAGCGACTCGGGGCGTCCTCGGCGTTACGGCGGGAGCGTTCGTTGAGGGGCTGTTGGAGGTTACGGCCCTGGACAAGTCTCCGGTGGTGGGTCCTCACACTTGCAACCGTCAGAGGTGTCCAGGGGTCAAACTCCGGGCACTCCTCCTCCCCGATTGTCCTCCCCTTCTCCTTTCTCCTTTTCCTCCTTTCTTCTCCTCCTTCTCGTTCCTTCTTTCTCCTTCTCCCCGTTTGTCCTTCTCCTTCCCCCTTCCTCCTCCCTTCCCTCTTTCCTAGCTTCTGGCCTACCCGCCTGTCCTCTTTCCTGGGATATTCCCCATTTTCCCATCCCACCAGAGTCTTTCCCACGTCCTCTAAGCCTCGGGGGGGGGGGAGGTAGTTGGGGGGGCAGCCAAGTTGCCCCCCCCCACCTGCTACCAGAAAGATTCCTGAGCAGAACGCGTCCCAATGGTCCCCGGGCGTGCAGAAAATCCCCAGGTATGAAAAAAACACGCACACACACAACTAACAAGGTTAAAACTAACCAAGATCAACATGTAGCTGGTTAACAACCCGTCCCCAGCCCCAGCCCCAGCCCTTTCCCTTCCTGGGGGGTGTGTGTGCCTTCCAAAATGTTGAATTCATTAACCGGGGGAGCCCAAACCAGGGGAGGGAGGGGAGGTCAAGGA
>JALGBA010002986.1:0-18942 GCA_023970755.1 Azemiops feae | reverse complement strand
TGGGATTGGGGTTAGGGTAAGGGTTGGGGTTAGGCATTGTGGTTGCCCTGGGTGGGAGTGGGGGTTGGGGTTGGGGTTAGGGTAAGGGTTGGGGTTAGGCATTGTGGTTGCCCTGGGTGGGAGTGGGGGTTGGGGTTGGAGTCAGGGTTAGAGTTTGTCATTCTGGTTGCATTGGGTGGGAGTGAGGTTTGGGGTTGGGGTTACGGTTTGGGTTTCTCTTGGGGGGACTGCGGGTTGGGGTTGGGGTTAGGGTTGCCTTTGGGGTTAGGCATTGTGGTTGCCCTAGGGGGAGTTGGGGTTGGGGTTGAGGTTAGGGTAAGCGTTGGAGGTAGGTATTGTGTTTGCTCTGGGGGGAGTGGGAATTGGGGTTGGGGTTCAGGTAAGGGTTGTTCTGAGGTTTGGGGTTGGGGTTAGGCATTGTGGTTGCCCTGGGTGGGAGTGGGGGTTGGGTTTGGGGTTAGGGTTGGAGGTATGCATTGTGGTTGCCCTGGGTGGGAGTGGGGGTTGGGGTTGGGCTTAGGGTAAGTGTTGGGGTTAGGCATTGTAGTTGCCCTGGGCGGGAGTGGGGGTTGGGGTTGGGGTTAGGGTTTCGGATGCTCTGGGAGGACTGGGGGTTGGGGTTGGGGTGAGGGTAAGGGCTGGGGTTACGCATTGTGGTTGCCCTGGGTGGGAGTCGGGGTTGGGGTTGGGGTTAGGGTTGGAGTTAGGCATTCTGGTTGCCCTGGGTGTGAGTGAGGGTTGGGGTTCGGGTTAAGGTTGGGTTTGGGGTTAGGCATTGTGGTTGCCCTAGGGCAGGGGTAGGCAACCTTGGCTCTTTAATGGCACGTGGACTTCAACTCCCAGAATCCCAGAGTTGCATTGGGCGGGAGTGATGGTTGGGGTTGGGGTTAGGGTTAGGGTTTCTCTGGGGGGAGCGGAGGTTGGGATTGGGGTGAGGGTAAGGGTTGGGGTTAGGCATTTTGGTTGCCCTAGGGGGAGTGGGGTTTGGGGTTGGGGTTAGGGTAATGATTGGGGTTAGGCATTGTGGTTGCCCTGGGTGGGAGTGGGGGCTGAGGTTGGGGTTAGGGTTGGAGTTTGGCATTCTGGTTGCATTGGGCGGGAGTGAGGTTTGGGGTTGTGGTTAGGGTTTGGGTTTCTCTGGGGGGAGCGGAGGTTGGGATTGGGGTTAGGGTAAGGGTTGGGGTTAGGCATTGTGGTTGCCCTGGGTGGGAGTAGGAGTTGGGGTTGGGGTTAGGGTAAGGGTTGGGGTTAGGCATTGTGTTGCCCTGGGTGGATGGGGGTTGGTGTTGTAGTCAGGGGTATAGTTTGTCATTCTTGGTTGCATTGGGTGGGAGTGAGTTTGGGGTTGGGTTACGTTTCTCGGGTTTCTCTGGGGGGACTCGGGTGGGTGGGGGTTGGGGGTTAGGGTCTGGTTGGGGCTAGGCATTGCGGTTTCCCTAGGGGAGTGGGGGTTGTGTTTATGGTATGGGTTTAGGTTAGGCCCCTTGTGGTTGCCCTGGGTGGGAGTGGGGGTTTCGGTTTGGGGTTAGGGTTGGGATTGGGTTATGCTTGGTGTTTGCCCTGCGTGGGAAGTGAGTGTGGTTTGGGTAGTTGGATTGGGTTAGGCCTTGTGTTTGCACTACGTGGGGAGTTGGGGTTTGGGTTGGGGTTGGGTGGAGTTAGGCATTGTGGTTGCCGTAGGGGGGAGTGGGAGTTAGGGTTGGGGTTAGGTAGTGTTTGTGCTAAGATTGTGTTGCCCTGTGGGGGCTGGGGATTGGGGTAAGGGTTCGGGTTATGGGTTGGGGTAAGGCATTGTGGTTGCCCTGTGGACTGGGGTTTGGGTTTATGGTTGGAGGTAGGCAATTGTTGTTACCTCTAGGGGGAAGTGGGGGTTGGGGTTATGGTAAGGTTTTGGGTTGGCTTGTGGTTGCCTCTGGATGGGAGTGGGGGTTGGGTTGGGGTGAGGGTAAGGGTTGGGGTTGGCATTTTGGTTGCCCAGAGGGAGTGGCTGTTGGGGTTGGGGTTAGGGTAATGTTTGTGTTAGCATTGTGGTTGCCGCTAGGGGAGTTGGGGTTGGGCTTAGGGTAAGGTTTGGCGTTAGAATTGTTGTTGCCTGGGTGGGAGTGGGGGTTGGGGTTGGGGTTAGGGTAAGGATTGGGGTTAGGCATTGTGGTTGCCTTGGGGGGAGTGGGTGTTGGGGTTAGGCATTGTTGTTGCCCTGGGTGGGAGTGGGGGTTGGGGTTGGGGTTAGGGTTGGAGTTTGGCATTCTGGTTGCATTGGGTGGGAGTGAGGTTTGGGGTTGGGGTTACGGTTTGGGGTTGTCTTGGGGGAACTGCGGGTTGGGGTTGGCGTAAGGGTTATGGTTAGTGTTGCTGTTAGGCATTGTAGTTACCCTGGGGGGGAGTGAGGATTGGGGTTGGGGATAGGGTTGGAGGTAGGCATTGTGGTTGCCCTGGGTGGGAGTGAGTTGCATTGGGCGGGAGTGATGGTTGGGGTTGGGGTTAGGGTTGGGTTTCTCTGGGGGAGCGGAGGTTGATAGGGGAGGGTAAGGGTTGGGGTTAGGCATTTTGGTTGCCCTAGACGGAGTGGCTGTTGGGGTTAGGGTTAGGGTAATGGTTGGGGTTAGGCATTGTGGTTGCCCTGGGTGGGAGTGGGGGTTTCGGTTGGGTTTAGGGTTGGAGGTAGGCATTGTGGTTGCCCTGGGTGGGAGTGAGTGTTGGGGTTGGGGTTAGGGTTGGGATTGGGGTTAGGCATTGTGGTTGCCCTGCGTGGGAGTGGGGGTTGGGGTTGGGGTTGGGGTTGGAGTTAGGCATTGTGGTTGCCGTAGGGGGAGTGGGAGTTAGGGTTGGGGTTAGGGTAAGTGTTGTGCTAGAGATTGTGGTTGCCCTGTGGGGACTGGGGATTGGGGTAAGGGTTCGGGTTAGGGTTGGGGTTAGGCATTGTGGTTGCCCTGTGGGGACTTGGGGTGTTGGGTAGGGTTGGAGGAAGCATTGTGGTTGCCCTATGGGGGAGTGGGGGTTGGGGTTATGGTAAGGGTTTGCGTTATTCATTGTGGTTGCCCTGGATGGAGTGGGGTTGTGGTTGGGGTGAGGGTAAGGTTGTGGGGTTAGGCATTTTGGTTGCCCTAGAGGGAGTGGCTGTTGGGGTTGGGGTTAGGGTAATGTTTGTGTTAGGCATTGTGGGTTGCCCTAGGGGGAGCTGGGGGTTGGGCTTGGGTATGGTTGCGTTAACTTGTTGTTGCCCCTGGGTGGGAGTGGGGGTTGGGGTTGGGGTTAGGGTAAGGATTGGGGTTAGGCATTGTGGTTGCCTTGGGGGGAGTGGGTGTTGGGGTTAGGCATTGTTGTTGCCCTGGGTGGGAGTGGGGGTTGGGGTTGGGGTTAGGGTTGGAGTTTGGCATTCTGGTTGCATTGGGTGGGAGTGAGGTTTGGGGTTGGGGTTACGGTTTGGGGTTGTCTTGGGGGAACTGCGGGTTGGGGTTGGCGTAAGGGTTATGGTTAGTGTTGCTGTTAGGCATTGTGGTTGCCCTGGGTGGGAGTGAGGGTTTGGCTTGGGCTTGGGGTTAGGGTAAGGGTTGGGGTTAAGCATTGTGGTTGCCCTAGGGGGAGTGGGGGTTGGGTTTGGGGTTAGGGTTGGAGGTAGGCATTGTGGTTGCCCTGGGTGGGAGTGAGGGTTGGGGGGTTGGGGTTAGGGTAAGGTTTGGGGTTAGGCATTCTGGTTGCCCTTGGTGGGTGTGGGGCTTTCGTTTGGGCTTAGGGTAAGTGTTGGGATTAGGCATTGTGGTTGCCCTGGGGGGACTGGGGGTTGGGGTTATGGTAAGGGTTGGGGTTAGGCATTGTAGTTGCCCTGGGGGGACTGGGGGTTGGGTTTAGGGTAAGGGTTGGGTTTAGGCATTGTAGTTGCCCTGGGGGGACTGGGGGTTTGGGTTGGGGTTATGGTAAAGGTTGGGGTTAGGCATTGTAGTTGCCCTGGGGGGGGGTTGGGTTGGGGGTTGGGGGTTGGTTGGGGTTAGGCATTGTTGTTGCCCTGGGTGGGAGTGGGGGTTGGGGTTGGGTTTGGGGTTAGGGTTGGAGGTAGGCATTGTGGTTGCCCTGGGTGGGAGTGAGGGTTTGGGTTGGGGTTGGGGTTGGAGTTTGGCATTCTGGTTGCATTGGGTGGGAGTGAGGTTTGGGGTTGGGGTTACGGTTAGGGGGGGGACTTGGGGTTGGGGTTAGGCGTTGTTGTTGCCCTGGGTGGGAGTGGTGGTTGGGGTTGGGGTTAGGGTTGGAGTTTGGCATTCTGGTTGCATTGGGTGGGAGTAAGGTTTGGGGTTGGGGTTACGGTTTGGGGTTGTCTTGGGGGAACTGCGGGTTGGGGTTGGCGTAAGGGTTATGGTTAGTGTTGTTGTTAGGCATTGTAGTTACCCTGGGGGGGGAGTGAGGGTTTGGGTTGGGCTTGGGGTTAGGGTAAGGTTTGGGGTTAGGCATTGTGGTTGCCCTTGGTGGGAGTGGGGGTTTGGGTTGGGCTTGGGGTTAGGGTAAGGTTTGGGGTTAGGCATTGTGGTTGCCCTTGGTGGGAGTGGGGGTTTCGTTTGGGCTTAGGTAAGTGTTGGGATTAGGCATTGTGGTTGCCTGGGGGACTGGGGTTGGGGTTTATGGTAGGGTTGGGGTTAGGCTTTGTGTTGCCCTGGGGGACTGGGGGTTGGGTTTTAGGGTAAGGTTGGGGTTAGGCATTGTGGTTGCCCTGTGGGTGGGGTTGGGTTTTAGGGTAAGGGTTGGGGTTAGGCATTGTGGTTGCCCTGGGTGGGAGTTGGGTTGGGGTTAGGGTAAGGGTTGGGGCTAGCATTGTGGTTGCCCTAAAGGGCGTTGTGGTTGTGGTTGGGGTTAGGGTAGGGTTGGGGTTAGCATTGAAGTTGCCCTGGGTGGGAGTTGGGGTTGGGGATGGGGTTAGGGTAAGGGTTGGGGCTAGGCATTGTGGTTGCCCTAGGGGGAGTTGTGGTTGGGGTTGGGGTTAGGTAAGCATTGGGTTAGGCATTGTGGTTGCCCTGGGGGGGAGTGGGGATTGGGGTTGGGGTTCAGGTAAGGGTTGGGGTTGTTCTGAGGTTTGGGGTTGGGGTTCGGGATTGGGTTTCTCTGGGGGACTGGGGGTTCGGGTTTGGGGTTAGGCATTCTGGTTGCCCTTGGTGGGTGTGGGGCTTTCGTTTGGGCTTAGGGTAAGTGTTGGGATTAGGCATTGTGGTTGCCCTGGGGGGACTGGGGGTTGGGGTTATGGTAAGGGTTGGGGTTAGGCATTGTAGTTGCCCTGGGGGGACTGGGGGTTGGGGTTAGGGTAAGGGTTGGGGTTAGGCATTGTGGTTGCCCTTGGTGGGAGTGGGGGTTTGGGTTGGGGTTATGGTAAGTGTTGGGGTTAGGCATTGTAGTTGCCCTGGGTGGGAGTTGGGGTTGGGGTTAGGGTAAGGGTTGGGGCTAGGCATTGTGGTTGCCCTAGGGGGAGTGGGGGTTGGGTTTGGGCTTAGGGTAAGGGTTGGGGTTAGGCACTCCCTGGGTGGGAGTTGGGGTTGGGGTTGGGGTTAGGGCAGGGGTCGGCAACCTGAAACACTGAAAGAGCCACTTGGACCCGTTTCCCTCACAAAAAAAAAACCTGGGAGCCCGCGCATGCACACACGGAACAGGGGGCTTGATTAGAGTGGAGCCTAAAGTGAGACATGTACTGGCCCTGCCCCCGTCCAGCTCCTGGCTTCTCCTCCCCTCGGAAAAGACTGCTCCCCCCCCCCCAACACTCTACCTCTCTGGGACTTTCTTCTTAGAGAGGAGGAGGCCGACAGGGAAAAGGAGCTGCTGCGGCAAATCTTCCAAGGCCGGCAGCAGAGGGCCGCTCGGGCTCGCCTATCTCAGCCTGCTGTAGGAGGCCATAGTTGAGGCTTCTGGTTCGCTCTGGGAGAGGTGCTTGGAAGAGAATGAGAAGCGGAAAGTGGGAGAAAGGACGTCTTCCAGCTCTCTGGGGTTCTTTCGCTGGGAGGATGAGGAAGCAGCGGGGAAAGACAGCTCCGGAGGGAGGCAGCCCCGCAGCCAGAAGCCGGCGGTCCGAGCGGAGCGGCACGGAAGACCTACCGGTCAGCGTGGGAGGCTCCAGCGTTGCCTACCACACTGACCGGTAGGTCTTCCGTGCCGCTCCGCTCGGACCGCCGGCTTCTGGTTGCTGGGCTGCCTCCCTCCAGAGCTGTCTTTCCCTGCTGCTTCCTCGCCGTCCCAGCAAAAGAACCCCAGAGAACCCTTGCCTGTGACTGTGATAGGCAACGGCCCCAACTCTGCTCCTGGGCCGCGAAGGGGCGTGGCTGCCCAGTCGCCGCCACCTCTCCCGCCCCGATTAGCGCCACCGTCAGCAGCGGCGGCGGCGGCGGGAGGACGGCGAAGAGGCGACACTGCCGCCCGGCCCGGGGAAACACGTGGCCGGCTCGGCGGCCCGGGAAGCAATGCCCCTGCCGGCCGCTGCTCTAGCCGACACTGCCGCCCAGTCCGGGGAAACACGTGGCCGGCTCAGCGGCCCGGGAAGCGATGCCTCCGCCGGCCGCCGCCCCAGCCGACACTGCCGCCCGGCCCGAGGAAACACGTGGCCGGCTCGGCGGCCCAGGAATCGATGCCCCCGCCACCGCCGCCACCAGCGGGACTGCGGCCCGGCCCGGGGAGACACATGGCCGGCTCTGTGGACCAGGGAGCAATGCCCCCACCGCTACTGCCAGCGGGACTGCCGCCCGGCCAGGGGAGACACGGGCGGCTCGGTGGCCCAGGGAGCAATGCCCCCGCCTCCGCTGCCGCCGGCGGGACTACCGCCCGGCCCGGGGAAACACATGGCCGGCTCGGTGGCCCAGGGAGCAATGCCCCCGCCACCGCCGCCAGCGGGACTGCCGCCCGGCCCGGGGAGACACATGGCCGGCTCGGTGGCCCAGGGAGCAATGCCCCTGCCACCGCCGCCACCGGTGGGACTACCGCCCGGCCCGGGGAAACACATGGCCGGCTCGGTGGCCCAGGGAGCAATGCCCCCGCCGCCGCCGCCAGCGGGACTGCCGCCCGGCCCGGGGAGACACATGGCCGGCTCGGTGGCCCAGGGAGCAATGCCACCGCCACCGCCACCGGGACTGCCGCCCGGCCCGGGGAAACACATGGCCGGCTCAGCGTCCCAGGGAGGATTGCCCCCGCCGCCGCCGCCACCGGGACTGCCGCCCGGCCCGGGGAGACACATGGCTGGTTCAGCGGCCTGGGAAGCGGCCCAGGAAGCCATGCCCCAGCCGGGACTGCCGCCTGCTATAAGTAAGCCGCCGTGCCCCGCAGCCGCTTTGCGGCAGTGCTCCGTGGACTCGGAGCCCCCTTCCTTCCCCCCCGCCACTGACCGTCCGTCTCCGGCTCTGCTCCTGGCTGGGCATCGCAGGGGCTGCTCTCCCTTGGGGCCGCGGCTTGTGGGAGGGCTGGCCCGCTCAGCGGAGGTTCCGGTGGGCCGCTCCCAGCGGGGATCCAGAAGCTTCCCCGCGCGGCTCCCCGGCCACATGCTCCTCGGACGGGGCCAGCCCGGGAAAGGGACTTCCTGGCTGCCCTTCTCCCAAGGGGCGGGGCACCCAGGCGCAGGGCCAATCAGGAGCTCTGCGAGGGGGCAAGTCCCCATGAGAGAGAGAGACAGAGAGGGGAAGTGCAAGTGCGTCTCTCTGTCTCTGTCTCTCTTTGCAAATGGCGGAGGAGGCTCCGGAGCCGCAGGAGATGGCTCAAAGAGCCGCATGCGGCTCCTGAGCCGCGGGTTGCCGACCCGTGGTCTATATTATATGGATACCCGAATTGTATACTATATGTTTATGTAAGGCCAAATTGGAATATGTTAATTGAAGTTAGTTAAGCCTGAAAACGGGTGGAAATATTATTGATAGTTGTTTTTTTTTCTTGATTGATAAAATAGAGAGGGAAACTTTAAAGAAGTAATTTAAATTGTTCATGTATGATTATATTTTTTACTTTGTTCCATGGAGTGCCCTATCTCCACGATGAGTCCTAAGCACTTGGTTGTAAAATAAAAAAAAATCAATAAAACTTGTTATTAAAAAAAAAAAAGAATCATTTTATTTTTAAACATGTATTCCTAACAACACTACCCCAACTCTAACCCACATTGCCCCCCAGGGCAAACACAATGCCTAAGCCAAACCCAAACCCTAACCCGAACCCTAACCCCACTCCCCCCCAGGGCAAACACAATACCTAACCTGAACCCCAACCCTAACGCCCATTGCCCCCCAGGGCAATCACAATGCGTAACCCCAACCCTAACACACACCGCAAACCTCACTGCCCCCCAGGGCAACCACAATGCTTAACCCCAACCCAAACTCTAACCCCAACCCTAACCCTCACTCCACCCCAGGGCAAACACAATGTATAACCCCAACCCTAACCCCAACCCTAACCCCCACTCCCACCCAGGGATACCACAATGCCTAACCCCAACCCCAACCCTAACCCCAACTCTAACCCACATTGCCCCCCAGGGCAAACACAATGCCTAAGCCAAACCCAAACCCTAACCCGAACCCTAACGCCCACTCCCCTCAGTGCAACCACAATGCCAAACCCCAAACCACAACCCTAACCACAACCCCAAACCCCACTCACCCCGAGGTAGGTCTTTGGTAATTCGGGTTTTCTCCCGTGTAAAATTGAAAGTGTCTTGGCAACGTTTCGACGAAGTCCCATTCGTCATCTTCAGGCTGGTGTCTTCGGCTTCGTGCTTCGTGAAGTAGCCCCAAACAGGAAAACCCATCTTGTGTCTGTTGATGGGTTTCCCATGCCCACAATTTGGCACCCCAGGAATGGGACTCCAAGCTAACCTCTCCAATGGACTGAGACTGGTAAGCTCCATCTTGCCGGCAGCAGACCCCTTGTGTCTGTGGATGGGTTTCCCAGGCCTTGCCCATGTGGAGCCAGGGTATTAAAGGGAGTTTTGGGTTTGAGCTCAAGGACTGCTTTGGAAAGAAGGTGAAGGTGAGTACCTCTAAATTTTAAGTTTAAAGCCCAGGGGAACAAAGGAAATGTGTGTATGTCTGTGTGTGTGAGTGAGTGAGAAGACCCTTTTTCCCAATCACAGGGGTTTGGTCAGAGTGCAGGACCTTTTGTTAGGGAAAAGGGAGAGGCTGTGTGAAAATGGAATGGAATGAGTGAATGAGAGAATTGGATTTGGGCAACTAGCTGGTAAGGCCCTGTAAGCAAAGCCCACCTATAGGAAGTGCTGGTACTAGTGCACAAAGCACAGGTCTTCCCAGACTTCTCCTAAGTCTGAAAACTGCAGGTGGGGTGGAAACGGAGGCCGGGTACCTGTGTGGCAGGTCCTCCTTGGACAATTTATTTTTGAGGTCCGCAAAGTGACGGCAGAGAGTTCCCTAACTCCTGGAAGGTCCCTTACTCCGTGATTAGTTATTAGTTAGGGAACCGGAGTCTTCCTGGGCAATTTTTTAGTGCCCAAAAACTGAGGCGGGGTGGCAGGGTTGTTGTCGCTAAGAGCAGCTGGGAAGTGCTGCCAGGAGAGAACCCGACTGAGCCAGATTGGACCCCACATCGGAAGGGGAACATGGGTAGCTGCAGTTCGAGGGTTGGAATTAGGACACTTATTGGAGATTTGCTCGAGGTGTGGGACAAGAGACGAGTGCCTGTCCTGGATGGAATGAAAAAGAAGCGAGCAAGACAAATTTGTGAAGAATGGGCTTTGCTAGGGCTTTGCTGGGAAACCAATTTGGCTAAATAAAGGTACTTAAAAGGAAATTAAAGTATAAGAAAAATGATTCTCTTTCTTTCTTTCTCTCTCTCTCTCTCTAACCACGTGGTATGTTTAAAATTTGAGCCTTCCCTAACTTGAGTTAATTGAAATTTATGGTGGGAATGACTAGGATGTGTAAAACTAAGACTTCTGTTTCTTTTTCTGTTTTCCTTGTCTTTGTGTATATATGTTTGTCAAAGTCTTTGTGTGTGAGGTAAATGTGACTATTAACTGTTTCAAATCCAAAGAGAAAAGAATTTTAAATTCTGCTAGAAATTCTGCTTAAAATAAGCCACAAAAAGAAAATACCCCCACTCTGTTTGTCTGGCCAACAAACAGAGTGAAGAGAAATGTGTTTGTTTGTTTGTTTGTTTGTTCTTTTCCCCTTTCTCTCTGTGTACTCTTAAGAACAGCCCAAAGTTAGGAGGGAATGTTTTAAGTTCATCTGCTAGAAATGTTTCACTCTTGCATTTAATAATGTATAATAAAGTTGGAAGGGACCTTGGAGGTCATCTAGTCCAACCCCCTGCTCAGGCAGGAAACCCTATACGAACTTTACCAATTGCCTTACTGAAGTCCAAGAAAATTATATCCACAGCATTCCTCTGGTCCACTAATTTTGTCACTTGATCAAAGAATGCAGTAAGATGTGTCTAGCATGATCTGTTTTGACAAACCCATGTTGGCTTTTAGTAATGACTTTGTTTGCCTCTAGGTGTTTGCTGATTCTTGTTTGATTATCTTTTCCAGAATCTTCCCAGATATTGAGGTCAGGCTGATGGGTTTGTAGTTTCCTGGATCTATTTTTTTTCTTTTCTTTTTTTGAAGAGGGGAACTACATCAGCTCTTTTCCAGTCCTCTGGTAGTTCCCCTGTGCTCCAGGATCTTTGAAAAATATAGTTCAGTGGTTCTGAGATCACATCTGCCAGTTCCTTGAGAACCTTGGGGTGTAATCCATCTGGTCCTGGTGATTTGAACTCGTCTAGGCTGGACAGGTGCTCACTTACCATTTTCTTGCCTATCTTAACTTGTGTTTCTAATCTATTTTTATGGTACTGTTTTTGATAAGTTGGACTGTTTTTTTCCCCCTTTGTGTAAAGACAGATGAAAAAAAATGAATTAAATAGTTCTGCTTTCTCCCTGTTGCTTGTCACCTTCTTGCCACTTTCCCCCACTAATGGACCAATCATTTCCTTAACTTTTTTCTTGTTTTTTACATGTTGAAAGAAGTTTTTTTTTATTATTTTTGACTTTGGTCATAAGCCTTAGTTCATTCTGAGCCTTAGCTTTCCTCACCTCATCTTTGCAGGCTCGGACTATTTGCTAATATTCTGCTTTAGTTATGTGCCCCTCTTTCCACTTTTTATACTTGTCCTTTTTATCTTTCAATTTATCAGAGAGTTCTTTATGCAGCCATGCTGGTTTCTTTTGAGAGCTATTATTTTTCTTCTTTGTTGGTATTGTGCTAGACTGGATTTTTATTATCTCACTTTTCAAAATTTCCCAAGGTTCTTGAGTTGTTTCCCTTTGAGGATTCTCATCCATGGAATCCTTCCCAAGCCCTCTCTAAGTTTATTGAAATTAGCTCTCTTAAAGTCCAAGACTCTAGTTTGACTGTGTTCTATTGCTTGTGCTTCCATAATATTGAATTCCAATATTGCATGATCACCCCCCCCCCAAGGTTCTTGTGGCTTCCACACCTTCTATCATTTTGCCTTTGTTAGTGAGAATTAGATCCAATATGGCTAATCCCCTAGTTCCCTTCTCTACTTTTGGGAGACAAAGTTGTCTGCAAGGTTTGTCAGGAATCTGTTTGATCTTCCATTTGGTGCAGAGTTTGTCTCCCAGTTGATGTCAGGGTAATTAAAGTCCCCCATTATCATTGTTGTGCTCTATTTCTGTAGATATGTAGTTATTTCTTATATAGAGAGCAACTCCACCTCCTCTTTTATTTGGTCTGTTTCTTTTAAACAATTGAAATCCCTCTAGCTGAGTGTTCCATTTGTGGGTTTTATCCCACCATGTTTCCATAATGGCAACTATATCATATCTGCCCTCATTTACCTGAATTTCTAGTTCATCTTGTTTACTGTTCATACTCTGTGTATTGTTGTTTAGACATTTGAGTCCTTTATGACTGACACCTATGTGGTGCCCAGAGTTCCCCTATTTTCTTACCACCTGTTTGGTTAGTGCACTTTGTGTGACACTCGCTATTAAAAGCTTCATTTTGTTTGATAGCAAGGTTGATATTCTTGTCCACACACACATCTATGTTACATGCACTGCTAACCCTGTAATTTTTTTTTATTGCTGGGGACAGGGATGTTCTGTATCAATTAACTCACTGTCCCTTGTTTAGTTTAAATATTCCTCCAGAAAATCTGTGACTTTATTGCCAAGTAACTCAGTCCCTTTCTTTGATGGATGCAAACCATCTCTTTTGTACATTGTTTCATTGGACCAGCTACAGACATTATGACCATTCAGCATGAATCCCTGGCTAGCTAAACAGAATGGTCCTCAAACATGAGTTCATGGTTTCCAAAATTGTCATTTCTGATTTTTTGGTCAGTGTCTGTTGTTGGGTTAATTTCCTTCTCAATTCTGTCTAAAAGGTGTTAATTTTTGTTCCAGTGTTAAATTATTTTATTGTTGTGTACCTTTTGGTGTTTCTATTCTAATTCTGTCAATTCTAATTGCTGTTAGCCAGTTCTGCATTCCTTATAGCCAGTGTGTGTTAAGTGTTTGTTTATTTAGCCTCAGGCTAGTCAGTCTAGTTTGTATTGGGTTCTTCCTGTATTTGCCAAGGTATTTTCTCTTTGGGGTCAGGAGGGGGTGTCTTGCCTGCTGGGTTCCTGCCCCAAGCTCTGGAAATCATTCTGCAATGTGTTGTAAATGGGTTTTATCTATCTATCCTTTTCCTAAAAAAATGTGTGTCTAGCTACAAGTGCCTTCTGAAGCTCAAGTTTGTTTGTGTGGGGAAATAATTTTCTTAAGTTACTTTTCTTATCCTATCACTAATTGGTGAAACTATTGTGGAGCTAATCCTGAAACATATAGGCATTTTTCAATCTCTAAAACAATGTGGTCTATTTTGGAATAAATGTTGAAGGTAGATTCTCCTGCCCCTGGAAGGTTGCACACCTTAAAATATTCTTTCGGCATTCTCACGCTGCCTAGCATTCTTTTTTTTCCAAGTTGAAGTCTTTAACATGTTGCAAATGTTCAAGTTCAAAGTGAAACATTTCATTTTTTTTGTTCTTACCAGAATCCAGCCTTTCTTTTGTCCTCTGGAATGTCCTCATTTTGTCTGCCTATCTGTTTCTTTGACCACTGCAATATTAATGCCTTTTCAAACTGCCTGCAAGCTACCCCCCCCCCTTTTCTTGTCCTTTGTTTTCCATGCCTTTTGTCTGCCTCTCCTGGGAGAATCCACCCAGAAAGGGGGGGGGCAGGATCCTGTTCTCATGTCTTTCAGCCTTGCATAGATGACCCCCCCCAACCTTTGGAAGCAGAGCACACTGACCCAGATGTTGCCTCCATCCATTTGAGCCATGGAATTGAGTTTTGAATCCAGCCATCCACTAAAAAAGCCACCATGCAACCTGAGTGGAACATCTTCCCAAGTCCTACCATTCCCCCAGATGCCTGTAAGAGCTGCAGAAAGAAGGATTCCTGGAGCCACTGGTCCCATGTGAAGCCTCAGGAAAAAAAAACTTAGAAAGACTATGGGGGAGGGTGGAAACTCATTGTAAAGTTTTTCTTTCTTGCCCCATTTGTATTGTAACAAGCCAGTTGAATATATTCATGGAGTGGTGGCATTTGGGAATAGTTGGCACAGCAAGTACTGAACACCTTGGACTTCTATCTGATGGGAAGGAAAATTTATCCAGAATGTTTGTATTGCCTGTTTTGTATTAGTAGCTGCACATACACATACACATGCACACACACCATTCATAATCACACTGAGTCTCTTTCACCTACCTTCAGTGAAGCTCCAGCCTGATTCTTGCCCTCTGTCATTAAAACTTTATAGGAACAACTTTCAACAAATTCCAAGGGGGAGGGAACCAGGCCCCCTCAGGTAATTTGCAATTCATATGCCCTAAGGAAGTAGCAGGAAAGAGATCCCCAAACCTCAGCCCTGAATATCTTGCACTGGTGGACTCAGATTGGGATTCCTAGAGCTCACTATGTGCAATTTAAGAAAAAAATTAATAGCCTGGCTTGCATGGCTAGCCTCAATTGGACATTACAAACCTGGATGCACTGAACTAAGAGCTAAGGCAGGAACCAAACCCTGAAAATGGACAGCCAGTGGTTATGTACTAAGGAAAACCATGGCTGTGAAGAATTTTGGGAGGAATGTGCAAACCTGACTGGAAGCTAAAGGTGACATCCAACATTTGAAAATGATTGGCACAGAATATTGGACACTATAAATTTCTTTTCCACCTAACAAAATTTTTGCCCTGACTTTTAGAACTTTATGGGTTGGAAGCTCCCCTTTTGGGAGCAGGGATCTTTTTCTGCTGCCTCCATTAGTGTCTTATTTTTTTGGCTTAACAGTTTAAAAGCTTGTTTACCAAGTCTCCCTGACCAGATCAATTTTAATCTTGTGCCAATAAGTGTGTCACACTTAAGGCATAAAGCGGGGATTGTGGGAAGTCAGCCCCTCAGAGAAGGAAATATTAAAAGGGCAGAAAAATATATTTCCTCAAAAGGATTTTTAAAAGCAGAAGCCAACCCTGCCCCCAAATCTCTCTGTCCCAAGCCAGCCCTATACAAATGCAGATGTAACCATCAGAAAGCTGGAGCCAGCTAGGAAATCAAGAAGAAAAAAGACCTAAAATCTGCATACCCCACCTGAGATGGGACATAATAGGACTAACCCATTACCATCAAGAATACCAGAGAGGCACACCTAAACTCAGGTCAGAATACGTGACACAGGAAATAGCCTCCAAGTTCATGCCACAGGAACAGGAAACTTCCAAACAAAAGGCTTTCAGAGGGTATAAAAACCTACTCCACGTGTGCTCAGTCCTTCTTCCTTGATTTCTCCTTCTTCCTGCAAGAACCATCTTTCTGGCTCTTCAATAAACTGTAACCTTCTTCCCAAAGCAGTCACCATGTTGTTTTATTTATTCCTGGCTTGGATGAACCAGGATGAAGACAATTTCTTCCCACAATTAATTGGAAGGCGGAGTGAGGGGACTCCTGAGTAAAAGGAGAAAGAGACTTGGTGAAGCGAACCGTGGTCTCATTAGATTGGTAAGGATGACAGAACTGTGTGGTGAACCAACCATGGGTAATTCGGGAGGGTCCCAGGAGAAGAAATGTGTACGCCCCGAGGGTCTGAAGGACTGGCAAGGCGGAGTTTAGGAAAAATCCAAAACTAAAAATAGATCCCCACAGTCCATTAGGCACAGTCCATTAGGGAAATTGTTAGAAAACTGGGGGAAACCACCATACAACATGATCATTAAGTTAAATTTAAGAAAAGAAGATATGGTAAATTTGTGTTGCGTCATATGGTGGGAGGATGAGAAAATTGAGTAGCCCCAAACAGGAAAACCCATCTTGTGTCTGTGGATGGGTTTCCCATGCCCTGCCCATGTGGAGCTAGGGTAGTAAAGGGAGTTTTGAGTTTGAGCTCAAGGACTGCTTTGGAAAGAAGGGGAATGAGAGAAATGTGTGTATGTCTGTGTGTGTGAGTGAGTGAGAAGACCCTTTTCCCAATCACAGTTGGATTTTGCTTTCTCTGGTCTTTCCTAGCCGCAGAAAGGATCTGTTTGAGTGTCAGACCCTGGAAAGCATGGGGGTTTGGCCAGTGCGCAGGACCTTTTGTTAGGGAAAAGGGAAAGGCTGTGTGCAAATGGAATGGAATGGGTGAATGAAAGAATTGGATTTGAGTAACCAACTGGTTAGGTCCTGTAAGCAAAGCAAAACAGTTAGGAAAATGGAATTGGCTAAATAAAGGTACTTAAAAGAAAAATAAGAAGTAGTGATTCTCTTTCTCTCTATATATATCTTTCTGTGCAACCACGTGGTATGTTTAAGATTCTTGCCTTCTCTAATTTGAGTTAGCTGAGATTTGTGGTGGGAATGACCAGGATGTGTAGAACTAAAAGTTCTGTTTTCTTTTCTGTTTTCTTTTCTTTGTCTTGGTATGTATATGTGTGTCAAAGTTTTTGTGTGTGAGGTAAATGTGACTGTTAATTGTTTCTAATCCCAAGAGAAAAGAAGCTACCAAAAGGAAATATTTTCACTCAGTTTGTCTGGCCAACAAAAAGAGTGAAGAAATATGTGTTTGTTTGTTTGTTTTTCTTTTCCTCTCTCTCTCTCTCTCTCTCTCCCCCCTCTTAAGAACAGCCTAAGGTTAGCAGGAATAATAAAGTTGGAAGGAACCTTGGAGGTCATCTAATCCAACCCCCTGCTCAGGCAGGATGCCTTTTCAACTTCTGTCTGCAGGCACAAAACCCCCAACCCCCTGCTTTTTCTGGCTGTGTTGCTTTAAGAGAGAGAGAGACAAAGGGAAAAAAGGGGGGGGGGTTGATCTTTTTAACTATTTTTTTTCTGCTTAGAATTCTGGTTTGAGGAAGGAGGGGTGGTTGAGAATGTTTTAACCTACTTAATGGAAATTTGTTTCCATCTGAATGGAATCTGATTAAATTAAAATTTGACTAAATTTATATTAAAGGCAAAGAGTTGATACTAGAGTTTGATACAAAAGTGGGAAGGTCCTTTCCAGGTGCTGCTGAAATCCGAAACAGCAGTACGAATGGCAGAGAAGGGCTGGACTCACTACACCCGTGTAAAGGGACCGGTAACCGGAGCTCCAATTAAGTGGAACATTGTGCCTCAACCTGATCCTTTGAAGTTGATAATAAGAAAAAGCAAAATATAGAGACATTAGAAAGGGGGGGGGAGTTTTAAATGTGTTGGTTTTGTGACTGTAAATGTTGGTGTAATTGTTGTTATACCTATTGCCCAGACTGTGCACTGATACACAGAGACTGTGGAGAAGATTGTGATATAGCGATCATCAAAGACTGGTGTCCTGAGTACCAATCTCACCCCCTGTTACAGATGGAGGTGTTAAAAGTAAAAGGGAAGAAGTACTTTTCCAGGGGTGGACAGAATTGGGATAATGTTAGACCTTAATATGACCTTGGTTACAGGAGTAATTAAGATATGGATTATAGTGGGAGTAGTAGGTTTCGGGAGCATATGCAAAAGCCAAAGTACAGATAACCCTGATAACTGTAATGCTTGCATTAAAACCACTAAAATGGGTAATAAGATAACTGAAACTCTGACATATCATACTCAGATGAACTGCAAGTTGGTGGTGGGAACATGTGTCCATAATACCACCCGATTTTCCCTGTGTAATGAAACAGGAAGGGTTACATGTGTTGACCCCTCTAGCGTGGAATATCAAACAACTATTCAGGTATTTGCCCTTCAAAGTGGAAAGAGCCAAAAGCTATTATTATTAGGACAAAACACCAGTACCTCTGCAAATCACAGGAGTAGAATCTGCTTCGATGCCTGCTATGCCATGAAGTTTAGTCCTTGGACCACCTGTGGTGACCTGAGTTGGCAACGGAATTACCTCACACAAAGGATATATGTTTACTATGGGGCTTCCCAGACATATTGGTATTCCGATGATAAAGGCCCACCTAGGGCGTGGACAGAGAAGGACAGTTGGTTTAATTTAACCAAGGGGGTCGGACAATCTGATTGTCTAGAAGACCATTGCACCCCCATCTGTTTGCATTTTGTAGATCCCAACGAAGGATTACAGGAATATGGGCTGGGAATTGAGAGTGTGGGAAAGGACCCAAACACCCGCATCTCCATTAACGTAACCAGGAAAAATCTGACTCCAATAGAAAGGAGGTTATTTCATTCCTTTTATGAGGAACTTGAAAGGGCCCATCACCCTGAAAGGATAGCTACCACACTGGGAGTAAAGAATTGTTATGTATGTGGTGGGAAAAATATGGGGGAACAATGGCCCTGGGAAGCCAAAGAAGTTGACATCCAGGATACTAATATTATGTCTACATGGACTACTAAATTAGCAAAGAAAAGTCAAAAGTGGGGTTACACATTGTGTTTACCCTAGGGCGCAATGGGCGTTAGGGTTGGGGTTCAGGTTAGGCATTGTGTTTGCCCTTTTTGGGATTGGGGGTTAGGGTTGGGTTTAGGCATTGTGGTTGCCTTGGGGTGGAGTGCAGGTTATGTTTGGGGTTAGAGTTTGGGTTGGGGTTAGGCACTGTGGTTGCCCTGTGGCGCAATGGGTGTTAGGGTTGGGGGTTAGGGTTAGGGTTACGGTTAGGGTAAAGGTTGGGTTAGGCATTGTAGTTGCCCTGCAGGGGAGTGGGGGTTATGGTTACGTTAGGCATTGTGGTGGCCCTGGGGGGGGAGTGGGGATTTGGGTTGGGGTTATGCATTGTGGTTGAGATGAGGGGGATTGGGGGTTGGGGTTAGCGTTGGGGTTGGGGTTAGCCATTGTTGTTGCCCTTGGGGAGTGGGGGTTGGGGTTGGGGTTAGGGTTAGGGTTGGGTTATGTATTGTGGTTGCCCTGTGGGGAGTGGGGGTTGGGTTACGGTTCGGATTGGGGTTAGGCATTGTAGTTGCCCTGGGGGGCAATGTGGGTTACAGTTGGGGTTAGGGTTGGGGTTTCGCATTGTGATTACCCTGGGTCAGAATGGGGGTTAGGGTTGGGGTTAGGGTAGGGGTTGGGGTTAGGCATTGTGGTTGCGCTGGGTGGGGGATTGGGGTTGGGGTTACGCATCGTGGTTGAGATGAGGGGGATTGGGGGTTAAGGTTAGGGTATGGGTTGGGTTAGGCATTGTAGTTGCCCTGCAGGGGAGTGGGGTTAGGGTTAGGGTTAGGTTAGGCATTGTGGTGGCCCTGGGGGGGGAGTGGGGATTTGGGTTGGGGTTACGCACTGTGGTTGAAGATGAGGGAGGTTGGGGGTTGGGGTTGGGGTTTGCGTTGGGGTTGGGGTTAGGCATTGTTGTTGCCCTTGCCGGGGACTGGGGGTTGGGGTTAGGGTTAGGGCTGGGGTTAGGCATTGTGGTTGCCCTGTGGGGAGTGGGGGTTGGGGTTGGGGTTACAGTTAGGTTAGGGTTAGGGTGAGTGTTAGGTATTGTAGTTGCCCTGGGGGGGAG
>JALGBA010002985.1:0-60645 GCA_023970755.1 Azemiops feae | reverse complement strand
GTGGGGGTTGGGGTTGGGGTTGGGGTTGGAGTTAGGCATTGTGGTTGCCGTAGGGGGAGTGGGAGTTAGGGTTGGGGTTAGGGTAAGTGTTGTGCTAGAGATTGTGGTTGCCCTGTGGGGACTGGGGATTGGGGTAAGGGTTCGGGTTGGGGTTGGGGTTAGGCATTGTGGTTGCCCTGTGGGGAGTGGGGGTTGGGGTTGGGGTTACAGTTAGGTTAGGGTTAGGGTGAGTGTTAGGTATTGTAGTTGCCCTGGGGGGGAGTGGGGTAAGGGTTGGGGTTAGGCATTTTGGTTGCCCTTGGGGGGTAGTGTTGGTTAAGGTTGGGGTTACAGTTTGGGTTGGGGTTAGGCATTGTGGTTGCCCTTGGGGGTAGTGTTGGTTAGGGTTGGGGTTAGGCATTGTGGTTGCCCTGGGGGTAGTGAGGTTTGCGGTGTGTGTTAGGGTTGGGGTTAGGTATTGTGGTTGCCCTGTGGGGCGTAGGGGTTGGGGTTAGGGTTGGGGTTAGGGTAGGCATTTTGTTTGCCCTGTGGGGAGTGGGGGTTGGGGTTAGGGTTGGTGTTTGGGATAGGGTTAGGAATTGTGGTTGCCGTGGGGGGGAGTGAGGGTTGGGGTTAAGGTTGGAGTTGCTCCGGAGGGACTAGGGGTTGGGGGTGGGGGTAGGGTAAGAGCTAGGGTTAGACATTGTGTTTGCCTTGGGGGGAGTGGGGGTTGGGTTTGAGGGTAGGATAAGAGTTGGGGTTAGGCATTGTGGTTGCCGTGAGTAGGAGTGAGGGTTGGGGTTAGGGTTGGTGTTTGGGATAGGGTTAGGCGTTGTGGTTGCCTTGGGGGGAGTGGAGGTGGGGGTAGGGTAAGAGTTAGGGTTAGATCTTGTGTTTGCCTTGGGGGGAGTGTGGGTTGGGGTTGGGGGTAGGGTAAGGTTGTGGTTTACGCATTGTGGTTTGCCCTGGGTGGAGTGGGGGTTTATAGGGTTGGGTTGGGGTTAGGGTCAGGGTTAGGGTGGGCTAGGCATTGTATTGCCCTTGCTGGAGTGGTTTGGGTTTGTGGTTTAGGGTTGCCAGTTGGGGTTGGAATTGTGGTTGCCCTGGGTGGAGTGGGCTTTACGGTTAGGGCTAGCATTTTTGTTTGCCCCTGGCGGGGAGTGGGGGTTAGGAGGTCGGGTTAGTTTTAAGGTTGGGGTTAGGCATTGTGGTTGGCCCTGTAGGAGTGGGGGTTGGGGTTAGGGTAAGAATTGGGGATAGGCATTGTGGTTGCCCTTGGGGGAGTGGGGGTTGTGGGTGGGGTTGGGGGTAGGGTAAGAGTTAGTGTTAGACATTGTGTTTGCCTTGGGAGGAGTGGGGGTTAGGGTTAGGGCTGGGGTTAGGCATTGTGGTTGCCGTGAGTAGGAGTGAGGGTTGGGGTTAGGGTTGGTGTTTGGGATAGGGTTAGGTATTGTAGTTGCCCTGGGGGGGAGTGGGGTTAGGGTAAGGGTTGGGGTTACGCATTGTGGTTGCCCTGTGGGGCATAGGGGTTGGGGTTAGGGTTGGTGTTGGGGATAGTGTTAGGCATTTTTGGTTGCCCTTGGGGGGTAGTGTTGGTTATAGGTTGGGGTTAGAGTTTGGGTTGGGGTTAGGTTTGGTGGTTGCCATGGGTGGAAGTGGGGGTTGTGGTTAGGGTTGTGGTTTGGGGTTTGGCATTGTGGTTGCACTGAGGGGAGTGGGCATTAAGGTTAGGGTTAGTGTAAGGGTTGGGCTTAGGCATTGTGGTTGCCCTGGGCGCAGTGGGGGTTGGGGTTGGGGTATGGTGAGGGTTTGGGTTAGGCAATGTGGTTGCCCTGCGGGGAAGTTGAGGGTGGGGTTAGGGTTGGGTTAGACATTGTGGTTGCCCTGGGGGGAGGGGTTAGGGTTGGGGTTAGGGTTGGTATTATACATTGTGGTTGCCCTGGGTGGCAGTGGGGGTTGGGGTTAGGTTTAGGGTTTGGGTTAGGCATTGTGATTGCCCTGGGGGGGCAATGGGCATTAGGGTTGGGGTTCAGGTTAGGTATTGTGTTTGCCTGGGGGGGAGTGGGGGTTAGGGTTGGGGTTAGGGTTAGGGTTTGGGTTAGGCATTGTGTTTGCCGTGGGGGGCAATGGGGGTTAGAGTTGGGGTTAGTGTTAGGGTTGGGCTTAGGCATTGTGGTTGCCCTGGGTGGGAGTGGGGGTTGGGGTTAGGTTTAGGGTTTGGGTTAGGCATTGTGATTGCCCTGGGGGGGCAATGGGCATTAAGGTTGGTGTTCAGGTTAGGTATTGTGTTTGCCCTGGGGGGGAGTGGGGGTTAGAGTTGGGGTTAGGGTTGGGATTATACATTGTGGTTTTCCTCGGGTGGAGTGCGGGTTAGAGTTAGGGTTAGAGTTTGGGTTGGGCATAGGCATTGTGGTTCCCCTGGGGGGCAGTGAGGTTTGTGGTTTGTGGTTCGTGTTAGGGTTGGGGTTAGGGATTGTGGTTGCCGTGGCGGGGAGTGGGGGTTGGGGTTAGGGTTGGGGTTGGGGTTGGGAATTGTGGTTGCTCTGGGTGGGGGTGGGGTTTGGGGTTGGGGTTAGGTTGGGGTTAGGCATTGTAGTTGCCCTGGGTCAGAGTGGGGGTTAGGGATGTGGTTAGGATTTGTGGTTGCCCTGGGTGGGAATGGGGGTTAGGGTTGGGGTGAGGTATTGTGGTTGCCCTGGGGGAGAGTGGGGTTTGGGGTTAGGGTTGGGGTTATGCGTTGTGGTTGCCCTGGGGGAGAGTGGGGGTTGGGGTTAGGGTTGGGGTTATACATTGTGGTTGCCCTAGGGGGGAGTGCAGGTTAGGGTTGGGGTTAGAGTTTAGTTGGGGTTAGGCATTGTGGTTGCCCTGGGGGGGGAGTGGGGGTTGGGGTTAGGTTTAGGGTTTGGGTTAGGCATTGTGGTTGCCCTGGGGGGCAATGTGGGTTAGAGTTGGGGTTAGGGTTAGGGTTGGGGTTAGGCATTGTGGTATCCCTGGGTGGGAGTGGGGGTTAGGGTTGGGGTTAGGGTTGGGGTTATACATTGTGTTTGCCCTGGGGTGGAGTGCGGGTTAGGTTTGGGGTTAGAGTTTGGGTTGGGGTTAAGCATTGTGGTTGCCCTGGGGGGCAGTTAGGGTTGCGATGTGTGTTAAGCTTGGGGTTATGCATTGTGATTGCCCTGGGGGGCAATGCGCGTTAGTGTTGGGGTTCAGGTTAGGTATTGTGTTTGCCCTGGGGGGCAATGGGGGTTAGAGTTGGGGTTAGTGTTAGGGTTGGGCTTAGGCATTGTGGTTGCCCTGGGTGGGAGTGGGGGTTGGTGTTACGGTAAGAGTCGGGGTTAGGCATTGTGGTTGCCCTGTGGGGAGTGGGGGCTGGGGTTGGGGTATGGTGTCGGTTTGGGTTAGGCATTGTGGTTGCCCTGTGGGGAAGTTGGGGGTGGGGTTAGGGTTGGGTTAGGCATTGTGGATGCTCTCGGTGGAAGTAGGGGATGGGGCTGGGGTTAGGCATTGTGGTTGCCCTGGGAGGGAGGGGTTAGGGTTGGTCTTATGGTAAGGGTTGTGGTTAGGCATTTTAGTTGCCCTGGGCGCAGTGGGGGTTGGTGTTGGGGTTGGGGTTGGGGTTAGGCATTGTGGTATCCCTGGGTAGGAGTGGGGGTTAGGGTTGGGGTTAGGGTTGGGGTTATACATTGTGTTTGCCCTGGGGTGGAGTGCGGGTTAGGTTTGGGGTTAGAGTTTGGGTTGGGGTTAAGCATTGTGGTTGCCCTGGGGGGCAGTTAGGGTTGCGGTGTGTGTTAAGCTTGGGGTTATGCATTGTGATTGCCCTGGGGGGCAATGCGTGTTAGGGTTGGGGTTCAGGTTAGGTATTGTGTTTGCCCTGGGGGGGAGTGGGGGTTAGGGTTGGGGTTCAGGTTAGGTATTGTGTTTGCCCTGGGGGGCAATGGGGGTTAGAGTTGGGGTTAGTGTTAGGGTTGGGCTTAGGCATTGTGGTTGCCCTGGGTGGGAGTGGGGGTTGGGGTTACGGTAAGAGTTGGGGTTAGGCATTGTTGTTGCCGTTGTGCGGGTTGGGGTTGGGGTTAGGTTTGGGGTTGCTCTGGAGGGACTGGCGGTTGGGGTTCAGGTTAGGGTTAGAGTAAGAGTTAGCGTTAGACGTTGTGTTTGCCTTGGGGGGAGTAGGGGTTGGGGTTGGGGGTAGGGTAAGAGTTGGGGCTAGGCATTGTGGTTGCCCTGTGGGGAGTGGGGGCTGGGGTTGGGGTATGGTGTCGGTTTGGGTTAGGCATTGTGGTTGCCCTGTGGGGAAGTTGGGGGTGGGGTTAGGGTTGGGTTAGGCATTGTGGATGCTCTTGGTGGAAGTAGGGTGGGGCTGGGGTTAGGCATTGTGGTTGCCCTGGGAGGGAGGGTTAGGTTGTCTTATGGTAAGTTGTGGTTAGCATTTTAGTTGCCCTGGCGCGAGTGGGGTTGGTGTGGTGTTGGGGTTGGGGTTGGGGTTGGGGTTAGCATTGTGGTTGCCCTGCGTGGTAGTGGGGGTTGGGGTTTGGCATTAGGGTTGGGGTTTGGCATTGTGGTTGCGCTGGGGGGAGTGGGGGTTGGTGTTGGTGTTGGGGTTAGGGTTGGGCATTGTGGTTGCCCTGGGTGGCAGTGGAGGTTGGGGTTAGGTTTAGGGTTTGGGTTAGGTATTGTGTTTGCCCTGGGGGGCAATGTGGGTTACAGTTGGGGTTAGGGTTAGGGTTGGGGTTAGGCATTGTGGTATCCCTGTAGAGTGGGGGTTAGGGAGGGGGTTATACTTGAGTTTGCCCTGGGTGGGTGGGGGTTGGGTTGGGGTTAGGGTTTGGTTCGTGTTGGCTTGTGTTTGCCCTGGGGAATGGGGGTTAGAGTTGGGTTAGTGTTAGGGTTGGGCTTGGCATTGTGGTTGCCCTGTTGGAGTGGGTTAGGGTTGGGGTGGGTTAGTTTCGGGTTAGGCATTGTGTTTGCCCTGGGGGAATGGGGGTTGAGTTGGGGTTAGGTTAGGGTTGGGCTTAGGCATTGTGGTTGCCCTGGGTTGGAGTGGGGGTTAGGGTTGGGGTTAGGGTTAGGGTTCGGGTTAGGCATTGTGTTTGCCCTGGGGGGAATGGGGGTTAGAGTTGGGGTTAGTGTTAGGGTTGGGCTTAGGCATTGTGGTTGCCCTGGGTTGGAGTGGGGGTTAGGGTTGGGGTTAGTCTTTATGGTTGCCATGGATGGGAGTTAGGGTTGAATGTGTTATGAGGAAGATTAAAATATTTGGAGAAATGGTGGGTTTAAAAATAAATGAACTTAAGACAACAATATTGACTAAGAATATGAATGTGGAAGACCAGAAAAAAGTTGGAATTTAAAACTGGTTTTAAAGTGGTGAAAAAGCGTGTGATTCTTACTAATGAAAATTCTAAGTTATATAAAAATAATTTTGTTAAAATATGGAAGGAGATAAAGTTGGATTTAAACCAGGGGTCTTCAAACTTGGCCCTTTTATGACTTGTGGACTTCAACTCCCAGAATTCCTCAGCCAGCATGCCTGGCTGAGGAATTCTGGGAGTTGAAGTCCATAAGTCATAAAAGGGCCAAGTTTGAAGACCCCTGATTTAAACAGATGGGAAAAACTAGATTTGTTATTGATGGGAAGAATTTCAGTAATTAAGATGAATGTACTACCTAGAATTTTATTTTTATTCCAGACTATACCAATATTGATGAAAGATTCTTCTTTTAAACAGTGGCAGAAAGATATATCTAAATTTATTTAGCAAAATAAAAAACCAAGAACTAAATATAAGTTTTTACAGAATGCTAAAGAAAGAGGAGGTCTTGGTTTGCTGGATCTTAGATTATATTATGATGCCTGTTGTTTGGTATGGTTAAAAGATTGGATAACTAAAAAGATTGAAAAACTCAAGGTTGTTAGACCTTGAAGGTTCTGATTTGGAATTTGGGTGGCATGCTTACTTGTGGTATGACAAAGTAAAAGTTAACCCAGGTTTTAAGAATCATATCATTAGGCAATTGATTGGGTGTGTATGGTGGAAATATAAAAGAAGATTGGCTGACAAAGTGCCACTTTGGTTATCACCCCATGAAGCATTATATAGAAAAGAGATGCTGCTGGAATTTAAATGGGTGACATATCTGGATTTATTGATAATTGAAGTAAAGGGATTTAAGATAAAAACAAGAGAACAACTAGTAAGTGAAGGATTTGTTTGTGATTGGTTTAATTACTATTGAATTTTTGAAAGATTTAAACTTGATAAAAAATTGTTTTTGCAGGAGCTAAATCTGAATTGGATATCAATTTATGTTCTGGAGATGCCCACCTGATTGTTAAAATATATAAACTGTTACTTAAGATGAATCTGGACAACAAATATGTCAAAGATTGTGTGGTAAAATGGGCAAAAAACTTCGGGTATAACACTAGATAAATGGGAGAATGTATGGACCAATGGTTTAAAATTTACTTTGAATTACACTTTGAAAGAATTTTTTTATAAAATGATGTATTGTTGGTATTTGACCCCAGACAAACTAGCAAAAATGTATAGAGGGATTTCCAACAAGTGTTGGAAATGTAATCAAAATCCAGGTACATTTCATCATATGTAGTGCTCTTTTAAGTATGTTAAATCATACTGGATAAACATAATGATAATGCAGAAAATATTTAAGACAAATATTAATGAAACCTGAAGCTTTTCTTTTAGGTATTATGGACAAACTAATCAAAAAACACTATTTCTTTGCATGGTGACCTCTGCGAGAATTGTATATGCTAAGCGTTGGAAAGAAAAAGAGATGCCGACGGTTGAAGAGTGGATTTTAAAATTGAATTAGCAGAGATGGCAAAACTAACTGCCTTGATTAGAGACAATGGATTAGACAACTTTATAAGAACCTGGAAGCCATTTGTGGACTTTCTATGAGTTAAATAAAATAACAGATGGTTAACAGAGGGATTTGAAGATTAGTGTAACATTTGGGCTAACCTGTTGACTTTTTTTTCCTTTTACATATATATTATGATTAGATGTTGGGTCAGTTTGATTATTAGATAGATTTCCACATCTGAAATGTTTATTTAATATAGCATTTTTGTTAAAAATGGATGGGAAAGCTTCTATTTGTAGATCTGTTATGTAAGGGGAGGAGAACCTACTAGTTTCCTAAATTTATTTTTCAGCATCCAGGCAGGGTGGATTCTCTGTTTAATGTCAGACCTATTTGACATTTGGGGTTGTTTTCTTTTTCCTTTTTTTGTACACAAGATTTTTTTTTCTTTTCATTGATAGTGTTGAATGTTCGTTTTTCTGTTTTGTATTTTATTTTTGTTGATAAAAGAAAAATATGTTTTAAAAAACAGACAATGTAAAAGGTGTCCTACTTCTAGTCAGAGCAGATAATACTGGGTCAGACAGATAAAAGTTTTAATCTGATTAGTAACTGCTTCATATATTCCCACATAATGACACATAATGGTTTTACTCTGAATAAGTATTCATATGATTTGCCTATTACAATATAGCCTATGTGGACCAAATACTTTATTTTTCCTGGGCTGAGAAGCTAAGTTGGTCTGATTTGATTAGTAAACCAAGACTAAGAACATGTCATCTGGCTTAGGGACTGCACTATTTTTAGTAATACAAAGGTATATGAATTTCATCTATAAGAATTTCTTCAGATAGCAAAATAACTTTGGTGGGATTGAGCATTTTACACTTGGCATAGAGCAGGGAAGAATATATTGACTGCTGTTCTGCCTTAGACAATGTTTTAGCTGATCCTGCTAAGTGCATAACAAACAGCAGCAATCTGAATTTGAAGGGCAAAATGTAGTCTGACCATGTGCAAACACACATACAGCACCTGTTAGGAACATCTTAAAACAGCTACCACACAAGCCCAGGAAAAGATGTGTCTGGTTTAAGGTGCTCCCAACAGGTGCCATGTTTTTGTGCTCACTTATGCTCTCAATCCCAGTCTTAGTAACAAAGACATGAGATTTACTAAACTTTTTGAAGTTCACAAACATGATTAGTCAGTAACACAATCTGTGCTGAATGGTCTCTGTTGGCAGCTCTTGCAATGATATTGAAGGGAAAATTAAACCAATTTCAGGCTAGCACCATCTCGTGTAGGAGCCACGCTTACACAGGAAAAACGCCATTTACCTTTAACAAAGAGAGTCAAGTACCTGAATGCAAATGAAGTGATGATGCTTAGGTGAACTGATGACTGTCTTACCTTTTGAAGCCAATCAATGCACCTCGGTGTCCCCTTTTGAATTTCACTGTCATGGTTCTGACAGACAGAGACAAATAAAGCAGAACTCCGAGGCTTGCAAATTCCCCAAAGAACATGTTTATTAGTTACAAAGTATCGGCACGGTCAAAAGTGAAACCAAGTCTGGATACACAAGCAACAATTCCCCAATACAAAGTTAAATGTCCCACCCACAAAAGCTATGTAAGCAACTACGTTCCCCAATATGATTGTTTGGTGGGCTTTTTATGCAACGCCCAGTCCCAAGTCTCAGGAGCAGCTGATGACCTTGGTTCCCATGGGACAAAAGATTATTTTGACTAGCGAAGCACCTGGGCAACCCCCCTCACTCCGTTCTATGTGGCAACCTAAAATGAGAAGGAAAATGGCTGCAGCCATGCTCATTTGTAAAGTTGACAGTCGGCCCCTTTCAAAAAGAAAGAGTCTCCTGTAGGGGAAACAAAAAGCAAGTTAAGTATTCCCTCTAGGCTTGTGAGGATATTTATCGTAAAACTTTTATTTATCTGCTTTCACATTAGTACATTTCACCCATGTAGCTTCTGAAAGGGGGTAGCCTTTCCACTGAACGAGGTACTGTAACTTTCCCTTGTACAACCTAGAATCAAGAATACATTTTATTTCATAATGTGTCTCCCCCTCTACCACTACTGGACCCGGCGGCTTCTTTGGGACAGGTCTCAAAGAGGATTCAGACACAGGTTTTATTAGACTGCAATGAAACACAGGGTGAACTTTTCCCAACAATCGTGGAAGTTTCAATTCCACTGTGACAGGGTTTATGATCTTAGTGATGGGAAAAGGACCAAGGAATTTTGGACCCAATTTTTTTTTTAGCAAATCGATAATCCTATTTATTCTTTTTTTAAAAAGTTTTATTAATTTTTAAGAATTGCAATCTTTAGAGCTTAGTAAACAACATGTCTGGGTTCACATATTTAACATTAACTTCTTCAATATAGATCTATTCAGTACTGCACAATCCAGTATTTTTTCCCTGATCCTCCTTTCTTCCCCATATTTTTTCCACTTTCCCCTCATTACACAATTACAATTCTTGGTACTATTGATGTATACAGAGTTAGATATAAACATCTTCATCATATTTTACTAATATTATACAAATAATATCAATTCATAAATCAATATCCTGTTTTTTGTGCTCTTGTTAAAGTCTGATTTCCCATCAATATTTAAAGTATCTTTTTCAGTTATGATTTTCTCAATATTAATTACATTTATATAGCTAAAAATTGTATTCATACCAATCCTCCTCTTATTTTCATATTTCCCATATGAAAAGAAGAAAATGCTATTTTAATTCTAAATCATATCTTTTGTTCTAAAAGTCTAATTATATCTAAGGGTCACCCATTCTTTTAATCATATTCAAAGAAGTATGTAAACATATGATGTCCCCTCTAATAGGTCAAATCTATTTTTTTAAATCTAACTCTCGCTTTCTTTCTTTGCCAAGTAGCTCTCCAAGCCAAGGCAATTAAATCGCCTAGGAATTTTCTTTCTATTTTTATGAAAGTTGGTTGGCATGAGGAAGACAATTTAGGTAGGGTATTTTTTGGGGGGGATTCCGCCCATTTATATTCCTTGAGGAACTCCCACTTTCCTTCTCCCTCAATTTCTCCCCTCATCTTTTGTCTCCAAAATTGTAACATTTCCCCTGACAGCTCTATGTTCCATTCCCCAAAATCTTCTTCCTTGTCATCAGGTGCATCTTGCAGACTTAAAGGGTACAGGATCTTTTGCATTTTCATTGTTATGGGTAAGTCTTGCAGTATGCCCCTGCCCCTGATGGGATTAACTCCCAAAATAGAAACTGGACAAAAGGAACATCTCTGAGGAGAACTCCTGGCCCTGCCCCTGATGGGATTAGCTCCTGTAGCGTTACCTCCTCTGAGGCCACCAAATCCAAGGCCCTCCCAGCCCCGTTCCCCTCCATCAAGCTCTGCAGCTGTGCTCTTTAGGGGTTAGTAAAGTGTCTCTCCTGACAGAGGCTCACATGAAGTGAGGAGGTGGCAGGCTCTTGTCGTCAAGGAGAGGCTTCCAGGAACAAAGATGACAAGCCCCTAGCCCCAATAGTCAATGCTTGAGTGCCAAAAAGTCCAACTTATGAGTGGGATAGTTCTTTTCCCCGGGGGTTAAGCCCCTGCTGATATATGCAATGGGCTTCAAACGTTGATCATGCTCCTGATATAACACCCCCCCAAGGCCATCCCGACTAGCGTCCACATGTAACTCGTACGGTCGATTGGGATCGGCATAAGCTAGGACTGGGGTGCTCGTAAGCCTCCGCTTCAACTGATCAAAAGCCTGCTCACAGCGCTCAGTCCATTCTGCCTGAATAGATTCCCGAGACTTCCTGGGTCCCCTGGTTTTATGGGTCAGATTCGAACAACCCACTGCATCCTCTACCTCCTCATTCCTTAACAGCTCATTGAGCGGGCAAGCTATCTTTGCAAACCCTTCCACAAATCTCCGATAGTATGAACAAAATCCCAGAAACGATCGCAATTCGGCTACACTCTGGGGCCTGGGCCAAGAAACCACTGCCTCAAGCTTAGCGGGGTCCATTGCCACCCCCTCGGCCGAGACGACATGACCTAAATAAGTGACAGATGGCTGGTAAAATTGGCATTTCTCTAACAACAATTTCAGCCCTTCCTCCTGGAGCCTTGTCAATACCTTCTCTAAACGCTCCTCATGCTGCTCAAGTGTCTCACCAAAGACAATAATATCATCTAAATAGACCAACACCTCTATCAGGTTCATGTCCCCCACTGTCCGTTCCATGAGCCTTTGAAAAGTCGCCGGGGTCCCTGATAGCCCCTGTGGCATTCGATTAAATTCATAAAACCCCAGTGGGCAGATGAACGCGGTTTTCCTCTGGATGCATGGGGATCTGATGGTAACCACTCCTTAAATCCAGCACACTGAACCACTTCACCCCTGACAAACACTGCAAAGCAACCTCTATCCGAGGAGTTGTATACTGGTCAGGGATGGTCCTCCGGTTAAGCGTGCGGTAATCTATACACATCCTTAGGGTCCCGTTCTTCTTCCGGACCACCACTATGGGGGAAGCATAAGGACTTTGGGATTCCCTAATGACCCCAGTCCTTTTCAGCTCTGCTAGATGCTCCCTAAGAACATCTAGGTCGCTTAAGGGGATCCGCCGAGATCTCTCCCTAAAGGGTTTATCCTCCCTCAGTTGGATTTCATGTTGGGCACTCCTAGCACAGCCCACATCAAAATCGTCTCTCGAAAATAAATGTCTCCACTTCCAAAGCTGGTCTCTTGCTCTCTTGCGCCACTCAAGAGGAAGCTGGGTGTTCTTGGGATAAAACTGACCCATCGAAACCTCCCCCTCCGTCTCTCCCTTACCATTCAGAGACTCAATCGGAGTAGCTGGGGTCACCTGCCCCAACAACATCCGATCCCTCAGCCGTACAGGGAGGCCCGTGATATTCCGAACCCCAACCGAGATCTGCCCTTTTTCCTGTTGTAAAACCCGTGTGGAGATTACCTCCGGAATTAATTCCACTCCACCATTCCATCCCTTTGGGCCAGGTTCAAGAATGAGATACGGCCCAGGCTGCTCCCAATCTAACTTAACGGAAGCCCTCAGGCACACCACTTCCCCTGGTTGTATTACCCTCTTTTTCCTATCCAATTTCCATAACCGCCCCACTCCCTCTGCAGGGGCCTGCTGCTCCCGCACCAAACCCTGACATACTGTCTGCAGTGCAGGATGAACATCCCTCACTATCTGGTCATTCTCTAAGGGGATGACTGGGGTGAGTAACCGCCTAACTAAACTGGTGTTAGTCCCCACAATCAATGAACCCTGACTAACTCCCAAGGGACGAGTGCACACAATAGCCAGAGTATCAAAAGTCTCTGTATACCCAGCAACAAAAAGCCCAAACGTCAGCTGTATAGGTAAATATCCATCATAGGGAAATTTTTCGGTCCCAATACCACAGATCTTCAAATCACCCAATTCCTGTAAGGGCATATACGTCAAATACTTATCATAAAAATCCGTATATAATAACGTAACCTGTGCACCCAAATCCAAAAGGGCCTTAGTATAAATACCTTCCACCTGCACTGACACCACTGGAGAGGGGCCCACCAGCTGCTGAGGAGCCCCAATAATGGAAAACCCAGTGTCTGGTTCACCAGCCCACACCTGGTTCTCCTGTTCCTGGGGAGCCATGGCTTCGGCCTCTGTCAATTCAAGGGGACGGGGATTTCTTATCGAAGGGGGTACTCCCATCACTCCCATTTTTGATGAGGGTTTCCAAGGGAGCCCTCTCTTGTCGGGGCTGACTGATATCACTGGGCACCCAGCTAGCTCCTTCACTGGGGCCCTTGACAGTTTCCCGACTGCACTGGGTTCCCTGGTCTTCTGTACGGCTTTGGACATACATGCTTATAATGCCCCACACCCCCACAATTGTAGCAGACCACTGGTCTCATTGGATTATTATCCCAGGCGGGTGGGCCCATCCCCCCATCAGTTGTCCCAACCCAGCCTCCATTCAGGGGTGGGCCACCCACTGCTGTCCAGGAGGTTATTATCTTGGTTAACTCCAGTATCTGGGTTTGCATCGTTGTTATCCGGTCATCCTCCTCCCTGGCCTTTCTCACTCCTGGGCCTAAGGGCCGTCCTACCGGCAATTCGGCTGTCGCCTCCTTAGCCTCCTCCACTACCTCGGTTGCCCGCACTCTCCTTATAAGCTCGTGATACCCCCAAGCATTCCCTCTAGCTTCGACCTTTATTTGGCTCCGGACAGGGTCTGAAGCCAAAGCACCACGGGAGAGTTGTTCTATCCTGGCCTGTTCCACCCCAGCTGGATCCAATCCCCCCTTCTCCACTACCTGATACAATAATCTATTCAGGTGCCTTATATATTCGGACAGCTTCTCACCCCTCTTCTGGTACATATGTTCCAACCGGAACAGTAAGCTAGAGACCGTCTCAGCAGACCCGAACTCATCATGCAACAAAGAGAGATAGTCACGCACAGTAAACTGTCCCCGACTCAGTGTTAAACTTCTAATAGCTTCTGCAGCAGGGCCCTTTAGACTCTCTCTAACCTGTTGTCTTTTCTGGGTGTCCGGTATATCCCATTCCTCAACTGCTTGTATTGCCTGTTCCATCCAAGCTTCATACTCCTCTTCCCCTTCTGGCACCGGTTGCATCCCCGAAAAAGTACGTAATTTCCTATATCCAGCCCCTATGCAATAACCCCCCATCAGGTTTTGAACGGAAGTCAAACTTCCCCCCGCCTGTGTGAACCCTACTTCCGCTATCCCTGCAGGTGGGGAAACACACTTCTCTTTCTTCTGGCCTAGTGGTTTGGTCAAAGGTGTGCTCCATGCAATAGGAAGAATCACCCCCACTCTGACATCTTCTGTCAGTTGCAAACTTTTAACCTGAAAGCACTCCGGAATGCTCTTTTTCCATTCCAGCAGTACATAAAAATGGGGGAAATCCTGATCCACCCTCATATCTATAACATATATAGCCTCTGGTCCGGGACAAAACCCCTCAATGTCTGTAAAATTCGCTCCTCTGACCAAACATCACCAGGAACATCGATTACCACGCTTGTCCTTACTTCACTATTCTGCTCTTCACACCACCTGGTAGCCACATTAGAGTCCATTTTGTTCTCCTGGCTCATATCCCTACACGAGACTAACCCTTCCTTACTAAGGGGAGGGGCCAGACAGGGAATCCCGGACGAGCACCCCACATGTAGTGTTACCTCCTCTGAGGCCGCCAAGGCCCTCCCAGCCCCGTTCCCCTCCGTCGAGCTCTGCAGCTGTGCTCTTTAGGGGTTAGTAAAGTGTCTCTCCTGACAGAGGCTCACACGAAGTGAGGAGGTGGCAGGCTCTTGTCGTCAAGGAGAGGCTTCCAGGAACAAAGTTGACAAGCCCCTAGCCCCAATAGTCAATGCTGTGGTGGTGTCTAGCAGCCCCAGGCTGTCATAGCAGCAATAGTCAATGATTCCTCAGTGACCATTTGGAAACAGGTGGGGTGGGGAAAACCCTCGGCTCCAGGCAGCAGTAGAAACACGAACAAAACAGTAAGCGTGCTGCAGTAACGGCTCACCCCCCCCCCCAGGGCAACTCCCCACAATGTCTAAAACTTGTACAAACAGCAATAATCACAGTTCGGATAGCCTCGTCTTCACAGCAGCAGCAAGACGACCAGCTTCTCTTTCTCCTCTGTTGTCTCTTGCAGTCTCAGATCCCGTCGGTGTCAAACCCCTCCCCCCTATCCTTTATTATTAAAATCTGAGGTTAACAGCCCCAGCAACTTTCTTTCTCCGCACACTCTCTCTTGCCTCCGCTTGGGATATCCCCCTTGCGAAAGAAAGCAGTAAAATTCCACCCCCTCACTCTCTCTCTCCCTCTCTCCTTTCCCCCTCCTCCACAAGAAGGGATCAGCTTAAAACCTCCAACCCCTCTTTGGCTTCACCTGACGAACTGCAACCACAACCCCCCTTTCTCTCCTTTCCTTCCTTCCTTTTCTGTCTTTTCCCCTCGTCCACGCCTGCCATGCCCAAAATCGGCAGCAGCTGTCCCTAATCTCTCTCTCCCCAGCCAGGCTCCTGCAGGCACTTTCAGACAGCCCCGCTACACTCCCAAAATAGAAACTGGACAAAAGAAATATCACTTAAGACAAGAAAGGGAACATCGGACAACCATTAAAACACAAAAGAAGGAACCAGCAAACCCACAGCCCTAGGGCAGAAAAAGCATATAAAAACCACAACTCAGGACTGGGAGACCACCTTGCAAGGCAGGAACGCTGAAGTCACTTCTCTGTCATTTTATTGCCTTCCTGTAATAAAGACCTGCTTTGCGGTAGCTGCTGTCCTCAAATTTCTTCATCGTCGGCTTTTCCCATCTAGAAAACGAACTGGGAAATTCTTCTGACAATTGGCGAACCACAAAGGGACCCAGCTAACCCAGCTACTGGATGGAGCCCGGAGATCGCAAACCCAGCTGGCACAGACCTCTTTCGTCTGAGGGGGAGGATCCACAAACCCTGCCCGGGAGGCACCGGGTAGTAAAGGGAGTTTTGAGTCTTGCGCTCAACAGCTACCGGAAAGCAGGTAAGTACTGCTAAAATCAGTCTATTTGGGTCAAGAGAGAGAGAGAGAGAGAGAGTGGCTTCACCCTCGTATGGCAGCTGGATTTCATTTCCCTGTTTGACCTCTAGCCGCAAACTTGCCTGTTGCTAGCTCCTCTGAGCCGTGACCAACAGGACAAGGAAAGCAAGGGGGGGTCATCGGGGGGGACCTTCTGTGTATAAGAGGGAGAAGCCGAGTGGGCTGCGATTGGAAGGAAAAAAAATGTGTGCCATTTCCCTTTTCCTGTGGAAGCCCAAAAGCAAAGCCCAGTTCAGAAGGTGCCAGTACTCACTGCGTAGGGGGAAGCAGGTCCTTCCAGATCCACAAGGGGTCTGAAAACCGGTGGCAGAAAGGAGGTGTCAGTACTCACCGCTTTTCAAAAAGGTGGCAGGTCCTCCCGGACTCGTGAGGAGTCTGAAAACCGTGACAGATAGTTCCCAGGGAAGGAGGTAAGGGTACTTCGTCAGGGAACCGAAGTCCTCCCCGGATGCTTTTTCGTCCGAAAAACCAGTTTTTTTTTCCTTTTTGTATCTGAGCCAAAGTGAGCCCCACATCTGAGAGGGAACATGGGAAGCGGCAGTTCAAAGGTGACAATTAGGACTCCCCTAGGAATTTTGCTCGAGGCATGGGACGATTGGCAGATGCCTGTCCTAGCCGGAATGAAGAAATGAAGAGCAAGAGAGATATGCAAATATTGGGCTTCACTGAGGGATGACACGGGAAAACAGATTTGGCCAGAATGTGGTACCTTTGATTTTCACATTCTGAAAGCACTTAGGTCTAGAATTAAGCCCAGCCAAATACCTTACTGGTACTGCTGGGCAGAATTACCGAGGTCTAAAGACCTCACTAAGGTTAGGGAGCAGACTAAAATAGAAGACCCGCCCCTAGATTCTCAGCCTGGGGCAAGAATTATGGCCCCCCTATTAAGAAAACCAGTGCCGGGAAGGCAGAGCGGCCAACTAGAATATGTCTTGACACACACACACCATTTTCTGCTTCCGACCTCGTTATCTGGAAGCGAGACACCCCACCATTTAGGTCTGACCCCCAAACTGTAATCTGGACCATAAGATCTATAGTGGACAGCCATAACCCATCCTGGGGGGACATGACACAATTATTACATGTCTTTTTAACGAAAGACGAGCTACTGAAGCTGTTTGAGAAAACAGCGGAAATAGCTAAACGCCCCGTCATTGTAGAAACTGGGCAAGTAGCCCCAACACTGGTGGCCTGGCCAATTAACCGACCGGACTGGGACTACAATGATGCAACTCATTGGGAGGAATACACTGGAGCAAAAGAAAATTTACTGGAAGCCCTAGAAGAGATAGGGAAAAAACCCTTAAACTGGCACAAATTTCAGAGAACGACCCAGAGGGAGAAAGAAAACCCCAACGCCTTCTGGGTTTGCCTCGCAGAGGCAGCTGTGACTTATGCCCACCTGGATCTCAGCTGCCCGAAAGACCAGAGAATTCTAGCCTCCGCATTTGTAGACCAATCAGCTGGTGACATCCACGGCCATTTTCACCGCATAGTATCAAACTGGTCTACACTAGAGATAGCTGAACTACGAAGAATAGCCAATTACATCTATGACCAGAGAGAGAGATTGCGGGAGGAGGAAAAAGAGAAAAAAGAGGAAGATAAGGAAAGGGAAAGGGAGAGGAGGAGGAGGATAGAGAGGAAGGAGGAGCTGCAAGCTTTCACCGCCCTGCATAGGAACCCTAGACAAACCAACCACCGGCCTCCTGAGCGCAGGCTAACATGCTGGTGATGCATTAAAGAGGGAACAACTGGGATGAGATGCACAGACTGCCACAGATGCGGGGAGGAGGGCCACTTCAAACGGAAATGTGGGGAAAACAAGACACAACACCGGTACCAGGAAAACCCACCCTTAGCCCCTTTTCCTAGGGGCCCCCAGCCCCAATACAGAGATAGGTGGAGCTCCGGGTCACCTTAATGGGAACCAAACACCGGAGATCCACACGCCATGTGACTAGACGAGGGACAAGCTGACTTCAAAGCTACCTTCACCGGCCTCAGCATTCCCTTAAAGACTGGCCCTGAAGGAGAACCCATGATTAACATTACCATAAGAGGGAGACAATACAGCTGCTTAATAGACACAGGAGCTACAGCATCCCTCATCACAATGGCCCCCTTCAAGGGAGCAGTAACACCTGGAGCTACAGACAATATAATGGGGGTAGGGGGAAAAATTATTCCTGTGAAATTTGCCAAAGATATCCCGGTAGAAATAGGTCCCCTCTCCTTGACTCACACCTTCACGGTGTGCCCACAATCTCCTTTATCACTTCTGGGCAGAGACTTACTCTGCAAATTGGGAGCCACCATAACCTGCAGCCAAATGGGACTAACCCTAGATATCCCAACAAAACGCCTGCAGCTGGTTGTAGTAAGCAGGGAACACTTACACGATGATCTGCATTCTTTGCCATCCTCCCTTTGGGGATGGGATAACACTGAAGTCGGATTTCTTAAAGGGGCTGCACCAGTAAGAATCCAGGTTAAAGATGGCCCCCCTCCATGCATTCCACAATACAAGATCCCAGCCGAAGCTGTCAAACCTATTAGGAAACTAATAGAGGCATATCTAGCGCAGGGAGTTCTCAGGAAATGCACCTTCCCTTGCAACACACCCATTTTTCCCGTAAAGAAGCCTAAGGTAGACAGTGAAGGGAACCCAGTCTTCAGATTCGTTCACGACCTACGCCTGGTGAACAACCACGTGATCCCACGAGCCCCCATCGTTCCAAACCCAGCCACCATTATCACTGAAGTCCCAGCCTCAGCAACCCATTTCTCAGTTATCGACCTCTGCTTAGCTTTCTTCAGCATCCCTGTAGACCCCTCTTCCCAATACCTCTTCGCCTTTACCTGGGAAGAAGAACAATACACCTGGACTCACTTGCCACAAGGCTACACAGAGTCCCCAACCCTATTCTCACAAATACTAAAAGCCGACCTCACCTCTATGTCCCTGAAGGGAGGATCAACATTAATTCAATATGTCGATGACCTCCTTATAGCCTCTGACTCTGAATACACATGCAAAACTGACACCTTACACCTACTAAAATCCTTAGCCAAAAGGGGACATAAAGCATCCCCCTCGAAGCTGCAATACCTCCAACAGGAAGTCACCTACTTAGGTTACATTATTGCCCCAGGGATTAGGAAATTAGCCCCGAGCCACATACAAACCATATTAGGCATGAAGCCGCCTCGCACCAAACGCCAGGTGCGAGCCCTTCTGGGAGTGCTGAGCTTCTGTCGACCATGGATCCCTTCCTTTGGAGAATTAGCAAAGCCCCTTATCCAGCTCACAACTAAGACAATGCCTGATCCCATTGACTGGTCAAACTCCTTGGACCACACTCTGCTACTGATAAAACAAACACATCAGCCCCAGCTCTGGGTCTCCCTGATTACAAAAAGCAGTTCACGCTTTTCATTCATGAAAAACAAGACATTGCCTCAGGTGTTCTAACCCAAAGGTTCAGACCCACACATCGCCCAGTAGCTTATTACTCTGTCACCTTAGATCCGGTGGCTCAAGGGACAGTCCCTTGCTTAAGAGCGGTAGCAGCCACTGTGGAAATACTCAAACGTTCGAAAGACATTGTCTTAGGTCATCCACTCACACTACAAGTCCCGCACGAAGTCTTTGCGATCCTTCTTAAATCGCAAACCCAGGCTTTCACCCAGCAACGCCTGGCCCAATATGAGGCAGAATTATTCACCTCCGATCACATCACCTTCGAAAGGTGCACTACATTCAACCCAGCTACCCTTCTACCAACGGACCACACTGGGGAAAGTCTTCATGACTGCCTCCATTTAGTCAACAATGCTGAATTACATCGACCAGACCTTACCGACACCCCACTTGACAACCCTGACATAGAACTCTTCACAGATGGCTCATCTTACATATATGAGGGAATAAGAGCAGCAGGCGCAGCTGTAGTTTCCCTCCATGAGATCATCTGGGCTTCCCCCTTCCCTCCGTCTAACAGCGCTCAAGCGGCAGAATTAATAGCGTTAACAAAAGCCTGCTAAGCCGCGAGGGACCGGTCTACCTGCATCTATACAGATTCAAGGTATGCCTTCGGGGTATGCCATGCCACAGGGGCTCTGTGGAAACAACATGGTTTTCTAACATCGGCAGGACACCAAATTGCCCATGCCACCCTAGTCTCCAACCTACTAGAAGCTATAAAACTACCCAAAGCCATAGCTGTCATCCACTGCAAGGCCCATAGAAACGATGACTCCACAATCACTAAAGGGAATCAGTATGCAGATGCCACAGCAAAATGGGTGGCCATACAACCCCTTCCCCACCACATCACCGCACCTACTCTACAAGCATTCCCTGACATCCCCTACAAAGACTTCTTAGATAAGGGGGAAACAGACACATGGGAAAAGAAGCTTGGGGCAATTTTTAAAGATGGCTTTTGGATAGTCCCTGATGGCAGACCCATAGCACCACGGCGCCTACTGCGCCTCATCTGCCAAAGATTGCACTCAAAAGGCCACTGTGGAACTCAAGCCATGGTAGATTCCATTAGAAGAGTATGGTATGCACCCGGCGCGTACAGTGAGGCCACAAGAATAGCCAGCACCTGCAAAACCTGTCAGGCAAACAACAACACCTCCAGGAAAGCCATCCACGAAGGCGGCAGACCCTGGGCCCAACGACCCTTTGAGAAAATACAAATGGACTACATCCAACTACCTAAAGCTAATGGGTACCAATACGCCCTAGTATGTAGGGACCAATTGACTCACTGGGTCGAAGCTTTTCCATGTCGCCATGCCACAGCCTTGGAAACAGCCAGACATCTCCTTAAAGATATAGTGCCTAGATTTGGGGTACCCAGTATCTTAGACATGGATAGGGGAAAACATTTTATATCACAGATCCTTTCCTACATATTCCAAGCCCTTGGCATCACCCAAAACCTCCACTGTCCTTACTCCCCATCATCCTCAGGTGGAACATAATGTGCCAATAAAGAGGTCAAGACCCTCCTGGGCAAACTCTGCCAGGAAACCCACCTCGCGTGGCCACAGGTCCTACCCGTCGCCCTGTTTTACATAAGGACCAGACCAAGAAGGGATATTGGACTTTCCCCATTTGAGATTCTTTTTGGAAGACCCCCTGACACATTAAAAGGATTAGATCCCCAATCCCTTAGCCTAGATAGGGGGGATATGGTTCTCTCTGCTTATCTTACAGCCCTACACAAGAGACTACACACCTTGTAGAGAGAAAGTGCCCTGATGCAGACCCTGCCCCTGGAAGAAGCCCTGCATTCTTTCGAACCAGGAGATTGGGTGTGGATCAAGTTCTTCACAAGGACCTCACCCCTTCAACCCAGGTGGCTAGGACCCTTCCAGATCCTGCTGACCACACACACAGCCATCAAAGTAGCAGAGAAGGATTCCTGGGTCCACTGGACCCACGTCAAGCCAGCTGTGGTGGACCTAAGCCCAGCCACAACCACAACACCTGCAGTCCCGCCTGTAAGACTCAGAAAAGACCCTGAAACAGACCAGTGGACACTAGCAGCTTTCTTTAACATTTCTGAAGATGGGGAGGGAGAAGATATTGGGAATTACACTGTATAACCTTGTATGTATTTGTTTGCTTGTACCCATTGTATCAGCATTTCTAGAACCCAGCTTATTCCCAGAGAAAGAAAATATTTGGGAATACTTAGCTACAGAGGTACTGAACACCACCAACTTCTGTCTAGCGGGGGGGAAATCAGTCAAGGACATTCTGACCACATGCCTAATGGGAGTAGCATCTAGACCACATGCCATCTTTAACCACACTGAGCTTAGGGACTTTCACCTCTCTGACTCCTACTCCAGCATCTTTGACTGGGGACACTCCTCTAACACAAAGGAGCAAACAATGTACACATTACACATTGCAGCAACCACTACCTCTGAGAAATGTTTTAACCTCACTGGATGCTCCCTACCAAAGGTACACAACTGCATTAATCTGGACAACACAGCCCTCACATGCAACGACACAGAAACCATCCCATTTTCTTATAGTTACATGAAGCTTCCCCCAGGATGGTTCCTCTTATGCGGCTTAAAAGCCTTCTCCTATCTCCCCGCAAATGCCACAGGGCATTTGCACCCTAGGGAGACTAACAATCCTTATGCCTTCGTTACAGAGGCGATACAGGAGAGCTTTTCACACCTTAGACTCAGACTGTGACTCTAAAGTTTCCTTACTCACAAAAGCTGAATATGTTTCATTGGCCATGTCTCTAGTGGGAGTGCCAGGGCTTGCAACACGAAACTCCAGAAACTTGAATAGCCTGGCATGCACCCTAGCCAAAAGTTTGAATTCGACCTCCCATGCCCTGGATGCCCTAAACAGAATTAAGACAGGTCCAAGAAGCGACCTTGGAAAATCGTGCAGCGATAGATTACCTACTATTAAGGCATAACCATGGCTGCGAGGAATATAGAGGTTTATGCTGCTTTGACCTAGAGGAGTCCTCTGGACTCATTGAAAAAGACATCCGCCACCTAAAAGAGCTAGCCTTAAACATTGGCCATAACCAACCATCCCTAGACTTTTCCTGGCTTTTCTCCTGGCTATCAGACTTCCATTGGCTTAAGATCCTAATTGCAAGCATAATCACACTCTGTGTTTTAGGAGTCTTCCTGTGTTGTCTCTGTCACTGCGGTCCCCCATTTCTCACCTGCCTCAAAAGCTGCCACCCCAATCAGAGGAAACCAAGTAACCGGACTGCGCTCATGATGGTCCAGATAGACAAAGATTTCCATGTTTACCCAGACACCACCTTAGATTGTGCTGAGGGCAAGATAATCCACTCGTATTATCTGCCCCAGCCCAAAAGGGGGGAATTGTTGGAAGATTTACCCTGACAAAACTCCCATATTCTCATCCCCATTAGAAAAACATGCAGACACACTTTTTTCCTCTGTAAAAGCCTTTTGCTGAACTTCTGGGCACACAGCCAAGAATCACGTAACACCTCATAAAATGTTGCAAAAACTCCGCTTGCCTGAGGCAAGCCAGCAATTGGGAAACTCAGATAGCAAAGCCACCAAGAACTCCTGCCCCTGCCCCTGATGGGATTAACTCCCAAAATAGAAACTGGTCAAAAGGAACATCTCTGAGGAGAACTCCTGCCCCTGCCCCTGATGGGATTAACTCCCAAAATAGAAACTGGACAAAAGAAATATCACTTAAGACAAGAAAGGGAACATTGGACAACCATTAAAACACAAAAGAAGGAACCAGCAAACCCACAGCCCTAGGGCAGAAAAGCATATAAAAACCACAACTCAGGACTGGGAGACCACCTTGCAAGGCAGGAATGCTGAAGTCACTTCTCTGTCACTTTATTGCCTTCCTGTAATAAAGACCTGCTTTGCGGTAGCTGCTGTCCTCAAATTTCTTCATCGTCGGCTTTTCCCAGCTGGAAAACGAACCGGGAAATTCTTCTGACAGAGTTTTGGCAATTTCTATTTGGCTGATGGCTGATGTCTCCTGTTAGCTTCTATTGCTCTGCTATTGTTAGCTGTAAGTTTTGCTGCAAGGGATTTTGAAGTATTTTTCTCCTGAATGGATTTTGCCTGTAGCATTCCTTTACTTATGAATGGAGCCATTTGGGGAGGCTGCCTTAGCCCGCAGCCAGTACTTACTACATTTTTTTTTCTTTCTTAAGTGCCGGCTGCACTCCTTAACTTTCCTTTCTAGCCAGTAGCTAATTCTTAAAGGGGAATGTGCCTTTTTAAGCTACTTCACTCAGCAGCTTGTCTTTTCTGTCTCTGGAGGCTTTTACTTGTTTGATGAATATATGGAAGAGGGAAAATATGGGGAGGGGGTTCAAATTCTTCCTTCAGAAGGAGATGGGAATGAGAAAGAGGGAGGCAGGGATGGGAGGGAGGGAGGGAAGGAAGTCCCACCTTAGCACTTGGCCACCAGCAGCCCTGCCATTGACCTTGCTTGTTAAAAGGTTGCAAAAGGGGATCACATGACCCTGGGACACTGTGACCATCATAAATATGAATCAGTTGCCACATCACATGACCCTGGGTATGCTGCAATGGTCATAAGTGTGAAAAATTGTCATAAGTCATTTCAGTGCAATTGCAACTTTGAACAGGTTTTTTTTGGGGGTTTTTTGGTCATCAAGTTTTTGACACCTTGCTAGGTGGTACTTGAATATTGCCATATCCTAAAAGTGGTACAATCGGTGAAAAGGTTGAAAAGCCCTGGCATAGAGTATATTTCCTTCTGAAAGGTGTTTGTTTTTTCTTGAGGCATCATTCTTGGAGATCCTCTAATATCACCAGTCTCAGTAAGAGTAGAACAAAGTTTCCTCTAGTTTTCTGGTCTTTATATGTAGCCTTTATAATCCAATAGATTCCAGAATACAGGTCCAGTCCCAAAATAAATATTTTATAGTGATCCTTTGTCTCAGGCATCCAAAAATTGTCAGTAAGGCAAGGTTATAATCCACAATGTTCAAAGTGTTCAAAGTGTTCAACCTCCCTGAAAACAGCTCAAAAGTCTCTCCCAGCCAGATGTAATCAACGGTCAAATTTTTTCTTTCTCTCCCACTAGCTCTTGAGATTAAAAGTCCAAGCTCAGTAGGTGTTTATAGTCCAAAAATGTCAGGGTGGTAAGTATGCCAAAATATTTTGCTTTATTGCCAGCTGTTCTCCCTTAACCTAGGAGTCACCAAGCACCAAGTTTCCAACCACACAGAACTTCGAAAGCCTCATCCAAACAGCCTTTACCATTTTTGCCCAGAGGGAGGAGGAGGAAGAGAAGAAGGAAGACAGAAAAACAAGGAAACAAGCGGCCCTCCTGGCCGTCGCTCTTCAGCCACAATTAAAAGGGGGGCACCAAGCTGAACCGCCAAGACACCCCAGAATCCAACACAACCAGCGTGCTCGGTGTAAACAGTTTGGCCACTGGAAAAATGAATGCCCCCTTGGAGAACAAGGGAAGTTTCCCCAGAACCGGATGTCAACGCTGTTAATATAGGATATTATTGCATTGACAAGATATGCAGAACTGTCTGGTATTTTTGGAGTTAAATCAGATGACAGGCGAAGGGAGGAGAATTATGAAAAAAGCGGGAGACTGGGAAGGGAAGTGAATCTTTGGCCTCCAGCCTAATTGGAAGACGTAAATCATGACAGTAAAGTAAGGGAGGAGTTAGCAAGATAAGACAGAGGCAAGCCAGAGAAATCCAGATTCTGGCATCCGCTTTGTAATGTACCGAAGTATTGTAGCAAAACTCCTGGCAAGGAATGCAAAATAAAGAAACTAAAACAGAGAATAATGTCTCCGTTTTCAAGGATTGCTTCCTCCTTCGGACCACAACACCGAAGCTTCCGAGGGAGACCCAATTCTGGCCCAAATCAGGGAGAAAGGCAATGGCACCATCAAGCGACACGGTCACTCATGTCCATGACTGCGCCTGAGTTTTACCCTGAAACCTATTAGGGGGGCTCCAGAGGGGTTCCCTTTTCTCCCGACCCTCTGGTGGAGTTGAAAATTGGGGGGAAACTCTACACCTTCCTAGTTGATACCGGTGCAACATACAGTGTCCTCACAGACCCTTCTATCCCATGTCTTTCATCCCACGTGACACCTATAGTTGGGGTCATGGGGAGGGAGGAGGCTGCTCCTCAAACTTTCCCCCTTGAGGTCCAGCCTCATAAGGGCCCCTCCCTCCAACACGCTTTCCTTGTCCTACCACAGTGCCCCTTGACCTCTTGGGAAGAGACTTGCTAGGGAAGCTGGGAGCCACCCTCGAGTGCTCCCCAAAGGGGGTCAGCTTGACCATTGCCCCAAACCATGCCTATGTCTGTTTCCTACAGGGTCTGCCAAACGAAAGGCCCCCTGATTACCTGAATATCAACCCAAAGGTTTGGTACCAGGGGACCCCTGGTTTAGTGCTCTTTGCCACTCCACATCTTGCCAAATTGCTGCCCAGTGCCGAGACGGTTTCCATCTGCCAATACCCAATTAAACGGGAGGCATGAATGGAGAACAAGCCTCAGATTGAGTTGTTCATTAGGAACAATGTCCTTTGCCCCATCCAATCGTCTTGGTCCACCCCAATTTTCCCATTCCTGAAGCTGGATGGCTCCTGGAGATTTGTGCACGATCTCCGGGAGACAAACGCCCGGATTCAACACTTGCACCCTGTTGTGGCCAACCCTTACACCCTCCTGACCACACTTTCCAGTGACCAGAGGTGGTATACCATGATTGACCTTAAAGATGCCTTCTTTTGCATCCCCTTGGCGAAGGAAAGCCAACCCTATTTTGCTTTTGAATGGGAAGACCCAGACACTAACCTCAAATGCCAACTTACCTGGACTCGCCTTCCCCAAGGCTACCACAATAGTCCCACTGCCTTTGCTGCTGCGCTTGCCCAGGACCTGCGTGACTTCTCTCCTGGACAAACCACCCTTCTCCAATACGTAGATGATCTCCTCATCGCAGGCTGTGACCAGGAATACACCGAGGAGATCTCAGTAATTTTGCTGAACCACCTTGCCCAGAAAGGATACACGGTGCCCAAAAAGAAAGTTCAATGGGTGAGGGAGGAAGTTCAATACCTAGGCTACGTTCTCAGAGAAGGCAAAAGACTCCTCCACATGAGCCACCTACAGGCTATAGCCTCTCTCCAAATGCCTAAGAACCAAAAACAGTTAAGAACTTTCCTGGGGATCACGGGCTATGCTCGGCTCTGGATCCCCGTGTATTCTGTTCTCGCTAAGCCTTTGTACCAACTGACCAGAAAGGATATGGCCTGGGACTGGACCGGCGAACACCAATGGGCCTGGGAGACTCTAAAACAATCTCTGACCATGGTCTCCAGCTTGGCCCTACTTGATCAAAGCCGTGGGATTGAATTATTTTTAACGGAGCAGAAAGGGTGTGCCCTGGGCGTTCTCCTTCAAGATTAGGCCCCGAGAGAGTCCCAGTTGCCTATCTCTGAAAAGGACTGGACAATGTGGTGAAGGGGTGGCCTGCGTGTTTGCGTGTTGTTGCTACTACTGCTGTTTAGATCCAGCAAGCTCAAAAGATCATCCTTGGAGCTCCCCTAGACATTTACACCCCTCACTCAGTACAGACCTTGTTAGAGCAAAAGCTCCCTGCATGGGCCACCTCAAACCGTGTTTCCCTGTATGTTAGCCTTATACTGGAGCAAGAGAACATACGACTATATTGCTTCGAACAATTAAACCCTGCCACTTTACTGCCACTCCTCCCCAACCCTGACTGGGAGCCACATGATTGTCTTGGAGTCCTGGAGGAGGTTGTGGGAATTCGAGCCAACCTCAAAGCTGAGCCCCTACAACACCCAGATGGCCAACACTGGATAGATGGCTCGTCGTTCGTGAAGGATGGGAGGAGGTACACAGGCCTGGCAGTGGTGACAGAAGATGGCCCCTTGTATACGCAGCGACTTCCATCCCATTGCTCAGCCCAGGCTGCAGAATTAATGGCCCTCATTGAGGCCTGCCGGCTGTAGAAATGACACTGTGTTAACATTTATACGGGCATCCGCTATGCCTTCCTCGCTGATCACACCCAAACTGCATTATGGAAAGCCCGGGGTTTTTCAGGGGCAGATGGAAAGACATTGAAAATGAAGCCCCTCCTGGAAGAGCTTGTTACTGCTGTCATGGAACCCAAGGAACTGGCCATAATTCATCGCAAGGGTCACCAATCAGATGGCAGTGAGGTTGCCCGAGGAAACAGCGCAGCTGACTATTGGGCGAAACAAGCAGCCCTGCTAGGAGAAAGTTTTGCCCCTTGTTCTCACTGATCCTGCCCAAGACATGCCCCCTTTATATGATCAATGGGATAGATTGCTCCCGGGAGGGACGTGGGAAAATGGGTGGTGGGTTGTGAATGGCCAAGTGCAACTTCCCCGTACACTGTTCTGGAAGGTTGTCACAAGAAGCCACCAAGCCTCCCATTCAGGACCCCGTCCCTTGGGCTCCTGGCTAAATAGCCGCTACTGTAACTCAGGCATCCAGCAGGCCTGTAGAGCAGTTGTACAGCAGTGTGAGGTTTGTCAAAGAAACAATCCCAGAGGGGGAAAACCTGTCCACCCGGGCCACATTCATACCGCCAAATACCCAGGAGAAGTCTGGCAGGTTGATTTTACTGAAATGCCCAAGCACAGAGCAAAGTCCAACTTGCTCGTGTTTGTGGACCTTTTCACAGGATGGCCAGAGGCCATTCCAACAGCTACCCAAAAGGCCCAGGAAGTAGTGCAGGGCCTGACTGAAATTATAATACCCAGGTTCGGAGTGCCTAAAGGCCTGGAATCTGATAATGGCCGGCACTTCACCTCTCAAATCACCCAAGCTGCCAGCAAGTTCCTCGACATCCCATGGCATCTCCACTTGGCCTACTGGCCTCAGGCCTCAGCTCGGGTTGAACGCATGAATAGAACCCTCAAAAACCATGTGGCTAACCTCTGTCAAGAAACCAGCCTACCTACTTGCATAAGGGCTTTGCCCTCAAGGAAACTCGCCCTTTCCCCTTTTGAGATGTTATACGATCGGCCCTTTGCTGCCACCTCCCAAATGAACTGTGATGTTGGGGAAAAGAATGTGACTAAATATTTGTATAATCTGGCGCACGTTTTGTTGTTTATCTCTAAACAGGCTCAAGCTGCCCTGCCACCAGTCTTGGACAACCCTCCGCTTGCTGAACCTGGAGAGTGGGTCTGAGTTAAAGAACTGTCACCTTCCTCTGTCGATCCAAAGTGGTCCGAGCCTCGACAAGTGCTGCTCAGCACCCCCACTGCAGTAAAGGTTGAGGGGTTAAAGGCGTGGGTCCATGGATCAAGAATAAAGAAGGTGTCACCTCCATCCGCCCAGTGGCAAGTCCAATGGCTAGATGAACTCAAGCTGAAACTCCGCAAGGCTCCAGCATCACCCGCTGACCTGTTCCTGTCTTCTGACGACCCAGACAACCGCCCGAACCACGAACTGGACTCTGTTTAGATAAGCAGCCCTGTTTTGTTGCTCCTTTTGTGGCCTGTTTGCCTTGTGTCGTTGTAATTTCCCCCACAACTTCCTTGAAAGGGGAAGGACGGACCTGATTTTTGGCATGGCTATACTGTTTGCCTTAATGCTTTTGGCTCTCCAAACAGTGGGATCTACTAACTCCCCATCTGACTGTTCTGCGTGTACCGTTACTACCAGATCAGGGAATGAGCTTACAAGGGCCTGATATACCATACTCAGATAAGCTGCAAGGAAGTTGTTGGGACGTGTGTCCATAATACCACCCAATTTTCCCTTTGAATTGATACGGAAAAGATCACATGCATTGACCCCTCTAGTGTAAAATACCAGAAAACAATCCAGGTTCTAGCATTTCAAAGCAGGAAGGGTCAGGGGCTCTTATTAGGACAAAACACCAGCACCTCCACTAATCACAAAAGTGAGATCTGCTTCGATACCTGCTATGCCATAAAGTTTAGTCCTTGGACTACATGTTGGGATCTGAGCTGGCAATGAAGCTACCTCACACAAAGGATATATGTTTTCAGTTTACAACAACAGAGAGGAAGCTCTCATGGTACTTCCCAAACCTACTGGTATACAGATGGTAGGGGCCCGCCCAGAGTTTGGCCAGGGCAGAGCAGTTGGTTTAATCTAACCAAGGGTGTCGGGCAATCCGATTGTTCAGAAGACCATTGTACCCCCATATGCTTGCATTTTGTGCATCCCAAAGAAGGATCACAAGAGTATGGACTGGGAATCGAGGGTATGGGAAGAGACCCAACTACCCGCATCACCATCAATGTGACCAGAAATAAACTGACCCCAATAGAAAGGAGATTGTTCCACTCCTTCTATGAGGAATTGGAGAGCAAAATTGAAATTCCCCCTATTACCAAGAACCTTTTTATTGATCTAACGGAATGAATTTCTGGTTCTTTAAATGTTACCAACTGCTATGTTTGTGGGGGGACCAACATGGGAGAACAATGGCCATGGGAAGCCAGGGAGCTCAACATATCCAGTCTCGGGTCTTTGAACTTAACGTGGACCACTCTTGACCGTCCTCCCCGATGGGTGACTCAAACGTCCATCATCGGTCAGCTCTGTTTCACAAGAGAGGAATCTGAGACCTTCTCCTTAAAGGTAGGAGTGTCTACATGTAAATGGTTGTGGTCAATGGTACAAGCTCCACCTGGTGGAGTGTAGCAAATATAACCAAACCACCCAACCCTTTTGGAAATTATGCCCAATTCAAAGCCCTATGGGATCAGCCATATAATCCCTCCTATACATGGCATGGTCCAGATGGATTTTATTGGATTTGTGGGAGATATGCCTATGCAGCCCTTCCCCGGAATTGGGCTGGTACCTGTCTTTTAGGGATCATAAAACCCAGCTTCTTCCTACTACCAATCGCCCAGGGGGAACAATCGCCCTGGTCTATGAGGAGATAGGTTATCGGGCAAAGCGGTCTTTGAAAATAGGAACCTGGAAGGATGATGAATGACCCCCAGAACGAATCATTCAAGTATATGGTCCTGCAACTTGAGGCGACGATGGGTCTTGGGGATACCACACCCCCATCTATATGCTCCATAGAATAATTCGTTTGCAAGCTGTGCTAGAGATAATAACCAGCGAAACTGCCCTTGCCTTGAACCTTCTTGCCCAACAAAATACCAAGCTCTGGACGGCCATTTATCAAAATAGGCTCGCCCTGGACTATCTGCTCGCAAAAGAAGGTGGTGTCTGTGGAAAATTTAACAAACTGCTGTTTACAAATAGATGACCAAGGTAAAGCTATTGAGCAAATCACCACTAAAATGAGAAAGATTGCCCATGTCCCCATCCAGACTTGGACTGGAGTCATGGACACCAGCTGGTTCTCAGGGATTTTCACCGATTGGAAGAGAATTGGGTTCCTTGTCCTGCTAACTTTTGGAGGATTACTAATAATCCCCTGTCTCATTCCCCTGGTCCAGAAGCTTATAACTTCCACCTTATCAGGGATGACTGTGACAGCCTCCCCCGCCAACCCCACCAAAGAGAAACGGGTGAAAGTGATGATCCTTACCACAGTCCCAAAGGAATATGCCCCCCTAATGTCCAGATAGCAGTAAGCATACTGTGTCAACGCTGCTAACATTGGATGTTCTTGCTTTGACAACATATGAAGATGCAGCCTTTTTCTTTCTTATGCTTTACTTTTAGAATTAGATGATGCTGTGGGAGGAGGCGGAATGTGGTGGGAGTTAGTTAGACATAACAGTATTGTACTAGTGTGTAAATTCAGAGCTTGAAATAAGAGATGATAAGAATTGGCGTTAGAGAACAGGAGGGAAAGCCTGCAATTCAAACTAATTGGAGAATGTGATTTATGACTGTTAATTGGAGGAGGGAATTGTGCTTTGATACTATGTGCTCAGGGGAGGGGAATTCAGATTTCGGCTTCGACCATGTACGTGCCGATGCCATGCAATTTGAATAAAGATTCTTTAAGGTAAACAATGCCTCAAAGTTCTTTGAAGAGTTTCATCTGTCGGAACCATGACATACTGCCACTTTAAAATGGGGGAAATGAAGGGAAAATTAAACCAAATTCAGACTAGCGCCATCTTGCATTTAGGAGCCACGCTTACACAGGAAAAATACCATTTACTTTTAACAAAGAGAGTCAAGTACCTGAATGCAAATGAAGTGATGACGCTTAGGTGAACTGATGACTGTCTTACCTTTTGAAGCTAATCAATGCATCTCCATGTCACCTTTTGAATTTCATGCTGTTGCGATTGGACAGAACTCGGTATAAAAATGTAGCCAACCCCCCCCCCCAGGTGTGGCTCTTCCCTTGCATGCTGCTGCCCATGTGCCGGGAGACTAACCACCCAGCTGTTTTCTTCGGCCAAATAAAAAGTTGTTTTCCCCGCTCCTGAAGCCTCCGTCTGAGTTCCTGTTTGGCTGTTTGAGAGACTCAGACTCCTGCTGCCAGCTAAAAACCTTACACTATATTATATCCAAAACAATTTGCCCATTGTATCATTGTATCTTTCACTTGTTCATCCTCCATTTTCAAATTTGATAGAAAGTTATAGTTTCTTAATCAGTTTTTCATCAGAGGTCAACAATATGTGATCAAACATTGTCTGTTCTTTATAAAAGACATATATTTTCTCATCTTTATCATATCTTGATTGCATTTGCAATTGAGGCCACCATGATAATTCAATACCCTGGTCTAAAAACTCTTGTTTAGATTTTAGTTTCCCTTCAGTATTCAAAATGTCCTTATATGTAAAAAAAATTTCATATTGCACTAGTTTCGGGTGAACAAACGCTTCCATCGTTGAAAGCCATCCTGGGATTTTCAAGTAGATTTTAGGTTTACATTTTCCAAAAAAAAAAAGTAGTGAATTTCTTACATAGTGGTTTTGAAAGTATGAGTTTTATTCTTCTCATACCATAGAAATGCATGCCATCCAAGTTGCAGATCATGTCCTTCTAGATCACGGGTCGGCAACCCGCGGCTCCGGAGCCGCATGCGGCTCTTTGAGCCATCTCCTGCAGCTCCGGAGCCTCCTCCGCCATTTGCAAAGAGAGACAGAGACAGAGAGACACACTTGCACTTCCCCTCTCTGTCTCTCTCTCTCATGGGGACTTGCCCCCTCGCAGAGCTCCTGATTGGCCCTGCGCCTGGGTGCCCCGCCCCTTGGGAGAAGGGCAGCCAGGAAGTCCCTTTCCCGGGCTGGCCCCGTCCGAGGCGCACGTGGCCGGGGAGCCGCGCGGGGAAGCTCCTGGATCCCCGCTGGGAGCGGCCCACCGGAACCTCCGCTGAGCGGGCCAGCCCTCCCACAAGCCGCGGCCCCAAGGTAGAGCAGCCCCTGCGATGCCCAGCCAGGAGCAGAGCCGGAGACGGACGGTCAGTGGCGGGGGGGAGGGAGGGGGCTCCGAGTCCACAGAGCACCGCCGCAAAGCGGCCGCGGGGCAGGGCGGCTTACTTATACCAGGCGGCAGTCCCGGCTGGGGCATGGCTTCCTGGGCCGCTTCCCAGGCCGCTGAGCCAGCCATGTGTCTCCCCGGGCCGGGCGGCAGTCCCGGTGGCGGCGGCGGCGGGGGCAATCCTCCCTGGGACGCCGAGTCGGCCATGTGTTTCCCCGGGCCGGGCGGCAGTCCCGGTGGCGGTGGCGGGGGCATTGCTCCCTGGGCCACCGAGCCGGCCATGTGTCTCCCCGGGCCGGGCGGCAGTCCCGCCGGCGGCGGAGGCGGGGGCGGGGGCATTGCTCCCTGGGCCACTGAGCCGGCCATGTGTCTCCCCGGGCCGGGCGGCAGTCCCGCCGGCGGCGGCAGCGGGGGCATTGCTCCCTGGGCCACCGAGCCGGCCATGTGTCTCCCCGGGCCGGGCGGCAGTCCCGCCGGCGGCGGAGGCGGGGGCGGGGGCATTGCTCCCTGGACCGCCGAGCCGCCCATGTGTCTCCCCAGGCCGGGCGGCAGTCCCGCCGGCGGCGGCAGCGGGGGCATTGCTCCCTGGGCCGCCGAGCCGGCCATGTGTCTCCCCGGGCCAGGCGGCAGTCCCGCTGGCGGCGGCGGGGGCATTGCTCCCTGGGCCGAGCCGGCCATGTGTTTCCCCGGGCCAGGCGGCAGTCCCACTGGCGGGGGCGGCGGCGGGGGCATTGCTCCCTGGGCCACTGAGCCGGGCATGTGTCTCCCCAGGCCGGGCCGCAGTCCTGCTGGTGGCGGCGGCGGCGGGGGCATCGATTCCTGGGCCGCCGAGCCGGCCATGTGTTTCCCCGGGCCGGGCGGCAGTCCCGCTGGCAGCGGCGGTGGGGGCATTGATTCCTGGGCCGCCGAGCCGGCCATGTGTTTCCCCGGGCCGGGCGGCAGTCCCGGTGGCGGCGGCGGCGGGGGCATCGATTCCTGGGCCGCCGAGCCGCCCATGTGTCTCCCCGGACCAAGCGGCTGGGGCGGCGGGCGGCAGGGGCATCGCTTCCCGGGCCGCCGAGCCAGCCACGTGTTTCCCCGGACCGGGTGGTAGTGTCGGCTGGGGCGGCGGGGGCATCGCTTCCCGGGCCGCCGAGCCGGCCACGTGTTTCCTCGGGCCGGGCGGTAGTGTCGGTGCGGGCGGCGGGGGCATCGCTTCCCAGGCCGCCGAGCCGGCCACGTGTTTCCTCGGGCCGGACGGCAGTTTCGGCTGGGGGCGGCGGCCAGCGGAGGCATCGCTTCCCGGGCCGCCGAGCCGGCCACGTTTTTCCCCGGACTGGGCGGCAGTGTCAGCTAGAGCAGCGGCCGGCGGACGCATTGCTTCCCGGGGCGCCGAGCCGGCCACGTGTTTCCCCGGGCCGGGCGGCTGGGGTGGCGGGCGGCAGGGGCATCGCTTCCCGGGCCGCCGAGCCGGCCACGTGTTTCCCCGGGCCAGGCGGCAGTGTCGGCGGGGGCATCGCTTCCCGGGCCGCCGGAGCCGGCCACGTGTTTCCTCGGGCCGGGTGGCAGTGTCGGCTGGGGTGGCGGGGGCATCGCTTCCCGGGCCGCCGAGACGGCCACGTGTTTCCTCGGGCCAGGCGGCAGTGTCGGCTGGGGCGGCGGCCGGTGGAGGTATCGCTTCCCGGGCCGCCGAGCCGGCCACGTGTTTCCCCGGACTGGGCGGGAGTGTCAGCTAGAGCAGCGGCCGGCGGAGGCATTGCTTCCCGGGGCACCGAGCCGGCCACGTGTTTCCCCGGGCCGGGTGGCTGGGGCGGCGGGCGGCAGGGGCATTGCTTCCCGGGCCGCCGAGCCGGCCACGTGTTTCCCCGGACTGGGCGGGAGTGTCAGCTAGAGCAGCGGCCGGCGGAGGCATTGCTTCCCGGGGCACCGAGCCGGCCACGTGTTTCCCCGGGCCGGGTGGCTGGGGCGGCGGGCGGCAGGGGCATTGCTTCCCGGGCCGCCGAGCCGGCCACGTGTTTCCCCGGGCCGGGCAGCAGTGTCGCCTCTTCGCCGTCCTCCTGCCGCCGCCGCCGCTGCTGGTGGCGCTAAGCGGGGCGGGAGAGGTGGCGGCGACCGGGCAGCCGCGGCCCTTCGCGGCCCAGGAGCAGAGTTGGGGCCGTTGCCTATCACAGTCACAGGCAAGGGTTCTCTGGGGTTCTTTTGCTGGGAGGGCGAGGAAGCAGCGGGGAAAGACAGCTCCGGAGGGAGGCAGCCCAGCAACCAGAAGCTCCTTCTCCCTGTCGGCCTCCTCTTCTCTAAGAAGAAAGTCCCAGAGAGGTAGAGTGTTGGGGGGGGGGAGCAGTCTTTTCCGAGGGGAGGAGAAGCCAGGAGCTGGACGGGGGCAGGGCCAGTGCATGTCTCACCTTAGGCTCCACTCTAATCAAGCCCCCTGTTCCGTGTGTGCATGCGCGGGCTCCCAGGTTTTTTTTTTGTGAGGGAAACGGGTCCAAGTGTCTCTTTCAGTGTTTCAGGTTGCCGACCCCTGTTCTAGATATAACAGTCTTTTATGTCTGAGAATTATCCATTCTTTTAGCCATGTTAAGACACATGCCTGATAGTATAAAACCCAGTCTGCTAATCCAAATCCTCCATTTTCTTTGGATTCTTGTAGAATTTTCAGTTTAATTCTAGCTTTCTTTCCTTGTCAAATAAATTTCGAACTCAATGTATTCAAATCATCAAAAAATTTCTTCTCTATTTTTATAGGTACTGTGTCAACTCTTCTTTGAAGAGTTTCATATGCCGGAACCATAACATTAAGCCAAGATCCACAAACTTTCCAAACTTTCTAGGGGTCCTGAGCCCCAGTCGCTGTCCCCAGGCTTGAGGACAGCAGACAAAGATTCAGGAGAAGATTTCATCATGGAGGAAAAGCAATTGCTTGAAGCCAGCAACCCGGCAGCAGCTGCTACCCAAGGGGGGGAATCGACAGCAAACAAGCCGGGGGAGGAAGAGCTTTTGCAGGACTCCCAGCTGGAGGCAAAACCCAAGCAGCTAGGAGAGCTGATCTGGACATCAGATTGGGTCCAGCCCAGCGGAGACTCCAGACGCCTCGAGACTGCCTTGCCACCCACAAAGGCTTCAAAAGCAGACCGGTGGAGAGCTACCAGGACATCTGCCATTGAGGGCTCGGGTGAGTGGGAATGCCTGTCTGCAGCTTGTAGCCAGCCAGTGGAGAGATTTGGAGGGCTAGGACAGAGAAGCAGAAATCAACTCCTGCCAAGAGAAGCCTCCAGCCCCTCCTTTGAAGATCAGACAGCCTTCCAGCCCCTGAAATACCCTGCCAGGGCCTCCAGCCCCACAGAGAGAGAGAACCCCAGTCTGAGGCCCCTGCAGCAGTGGGGAGTTTGACAGCCCCCACAGGTGGATGGTCAGCAACCTCTGAGCTTGCAGCAGCTAATAGAGGCCTTGCAACAGCTTGGGGTGGTGCAGAAGACAGGAGATCAGCAGCTGGTGGGAGGACGACCGCAGCAAGGAGGCTGGTCGCCACCCCCTAATGTACAGCAACCACTGAGGGGCCTGCAGAGGATGGAGTTCCAACAACAACCCCCTCCGAGGCCGCAGGGGGCCTTACAATGGTTGAGGATGCCACAGGTCCCAGAAGACCAACAGCAGGGGGAATGGCAACAGACCCCAAACGTGCCATCCCTGGGAATGCAGCAGCAGCCAGGGTGGGGGCCCCAGCAGCAACTGGGGGTGCAACAGCCACAGTGGGGGCCACAGCAGCCATCGACTCAGCAGTCAGATTGGGGCCAACAGCAACTGGGGGTGCAACAACCACAGTGGGGAGCCCAGCAGCCAATGATTGCTCCACCTTTCAGGGCAACCTTCGATGGGGACCCAGAGAAGCTGATTTTTTTTCTCAACCAAGTGCACTCTCATTTGAACCGCTGGGCCTATCTCTACCCAGACCCAGCCGCTATGGTCGATGTGATTGTGTCCGGCTTAGAGGGAGAGGCATCCGAATGGCTGAACAACTTATATAATGAGCAAGCCCCCGAATTAGAGGACCCCCACCTCTTCCTCCTAGGACTGAGAGAAAGATTTGAGGACCCATCCATTGCCCTCAAAGCAGAAGAACAAATCCATAAAATAAAACAAGCCGGCAGGCCTGCCCTGGAGTACGTACAAGAGTTTCGCAAGTTAGCCAGACAGATAGAGAGGTGGCCTGAACAGTCCATAGTCCATCACTTCAGGGAAGGGTTGGATGATCACCTCTCTCAGGCATGCATCTATCGAGCAGTACCTGATCAGCTGCAAGAATGGTACCAATCCACGGTAAGATTAGACATTCAGCTTGCCCGCTATAGGAAGCCTCCCCCACCTGAAGCTGAGCCAAAGCCAGAGCAACCCAAATGGCAACACCCCCCCCTGAAAACCTCCAATTGCTGCGACTGCTGAAGGACCCAGGCCACCTGCAGGCCCACCAATCAAGTGCTTCCGATGCGGACAGCAGGGACATCGAGCAGCGAATTGCCCAGTCCCCTACCCCCAACAGCAGAGTAGACCGGGACCAGCAGCGAGAAAGAAACCTGCCCAGCAGCCAACGAGAGAGAAATCCAACTGGATCACACAGGAACCAGTTGCCCAAGTCACATCCCCCACACAGGAGGACGCCGGGACTAAGGTTGGATCCACCCCTAATAACCCCCTGCTCTACACCTAGAGAAGAGGCTCCGGAATGGCAAGGCTTGTTAGCTGGGGCTAAATCTTCTTACCTCGAACAAAGTCCCCAGGAGTCTCCACAGAATTTTGATGGGGCTCCTCTACTTTTAGAGAAGGCCAATTTCGTGCGGGACAACACTTCAAGCCATTGCAACAATTCTACAACTTCCCTTTGTATAAATCAAATCTCCTGACGAGCTGCAAAAGAGGATCCCCTCTCCATTATAACCTGGAATATAGCGGGCTGGTCTGTGCCATCAAAAGACCAACATTTTCTGGACTATATATCGCAATTTGACATTCTTTTTTTACAGGAAACCTGGGCCCCTACAGAGATACAGTTAGATGGTTACTGGGGTAACTCTATCCCAGCAGTTCCAAGTAAGGTGGGTGGGAGAGCTAAAGGGGGCATTGCGACATTAGTGAACACATCTTTGTATTTTAAATGTGTACCGTTGCCACCTCTGCAGCCATGGGTTGTAACTACCCTACTTTTATTTAAACAGGTGGAGATCTTGCTTTTTAATATCTATATTCCCCCACTCAACAAGAATAATCTGATCAATAAGATCTGGGAGGGTATAGAAGATTTTATCCTGGGCTGCTTAGACAAATATCCCACAGCAGCAATAATTATTGGGGGGGACTTAAACGCTAGGATGGGCCCAAGCGATCAAGCATTATTCAATCAATTTAAGATCTATTGTGAAGAGAATGTACCAGGAGAACCCCTGTTTGCCAGACAATTTAAAGACACCAAGGCAAATCGGGCAGGTTTGTGTGTAAGACAGATGACTGTACGCTTGGACCTTTGTATCCTTAATGGTTCCACATGGGATGACTACCCAGCAGATTATATGTATCGGGGAGCAGGAAGAACATCCACAGTTGATTATTGGATAGTATCATACGGCCTCCTGAAGTTCCTGCAGAAAATGGAGGTAGACTCGCGACTGGAAACCAATCACGATCCACTAACCCTTACTTTTACATTACACCAGAAACTGCTAAGGGCTGGCTCAACCTATCTATCCAGGTTAGAGAACCACAATACCCAGATAAAAATTAAATGGACAGAGAAAAATGCAATGGAAGTTACTAAATGGATGTTAGCCCCAGAAACCATAGAACTACATACATCTCTATTAACGAATAAGTTTGAAGGATCATACTTAAAGGGGTTTGAAACTTTAATTTTAAATTTGAAATCGGTCCTCACTAATAGAATACTAGCTCACCCCAAAAAGCCGGTTTTAAAGAATAAAAAATGGTTTGACAGGGATTGCATGCAACTAAAAAAAACATATAATAAGGAATACAGAAAAAGTAAAAATGCCCCTTCTGAGGATCACACTCACTGCTTAAAGCAGTTGAAGGCACAATATAAGACTCTTCTAAAAGAAAAGAAAAGGGCGGCTCAGGTGGAGTCTTGGCATAGACTAATTGCATCAGTCAGGACAAAAAAATACATCCCTTTTTTGGCACATCACCAGAGGATTGGGGAAATCCCCCCTACCTTCAACTAATCAGGTACCGATTCATGCCTGGGAAGAATATTTTAGAAAGCTTTATGCAGACCCCGACTATGTAACTTATGAGAGCCAAATTAATTTGGACCAAACCCCTTATTGGCCCCCTGTTACACCAGGCGAGATATCCCGATTGATTGGAGCCCTCAAGGCTTATAAGGCACCTGGTGCTGACAATGTCCTGCCAGAAATAATAAAAAATAATCCCAGTTGGTGGGCTCCACTTTTAGCATCTCTGTTTACATATATAGATAGAACGGGCCATATGCCAAGAGATTGGGGATTAGCAATTATCATACCAATCTATAAAAAAGGTAGTAGAAATGACCCTGGCAATTATAGACCCATTAGTCTTCTGAGTGTTATTAGTAAAATGTATGCCAAACATCTAAACTATAAACTTCAGGATTGGCTAATTTCGGGGGGGGATAATTAAAGATGAACAAGCCGGTTTTAGAGAAGGAAGATCAACAGTGGATCATATCTTGGTACTTCACCATCTAGTACAAAAATACACACATAAAAAAAAATCCTCTCTTTTTGTGGCCTTCCTTGATTTTAAGCAGGCCTTCGACTCAATATCTAGGAACTCCCTATGGGAGAAATTAGAAGGCACTACTATCGATAAACGCCTCCTTTTCCTCATACAAAAATTGTATACCAATTCCACCTTGAAAGTGAGGTGTAATCCTCAAGGGACCTTAACCGGCTCAGTAAGGGTACAAAAAGGGGTATGGCAGGGTTGCATCCTGTCCCCCTCCCTTTTTAACTTCTATATCAACCCCCTGATCGATCTCTTACAGAACCCTGATCTGCATCCGCCCAACTTAGCACATCGTAAAATCTCGATCCTTCTATATGCCGACGATGCGGTCATTATTTCTCAAACTCCTGTAGGACTGAAGAGAGCAATTAGGGCAACACTCGGCTACTGCAAACAAAATAAGTTGGTCCTTAACTTTGATAAATCAAAAATTTTAGTTTTTACTAAAAGACCCAGCCAATACTCCTGGAAAATAGAAGGACACAGTCTGGAACAGGTTAGAACATTTAGATACCTTGGGGTGGTTTTCCACTCGCAGGGGACATGGAGGGCACACCTGGATCATGCATTTCAAGCAGCCAATAGGTCCTTGAATGCAATCAGGCATTACTTTTACACAGGCGGAGGTCAATTGGTACCGGCTGCCTTAAAACTTTTCGAGGCCAAAACATTGGTGCAAATTCTATATGGGGCACAAACAGGAATCCTTGCAAAGAAAAACTTGCTTGAAACCATACAAACGAAATTCCTGCGAGCCATCTTAGCTGCACCCAAAGGAACCCCAAATGCCCAATTAAGAATTGAGACAGGCATGCCCCAAATTCAGGTAAGAGCCTGGAAGATGATGATCATTCACTGGCTTAAAATGTATTTCTTTCCAGAGGGACTATCCCCATTAGTGCTGACTGACAACTTCCCCTCCCCCTGGAAGCAGGCGATAGATCATAAACTGGGCTCTTATGGGCTCTCTTCGGTATTCCTTATGTCCCTAGGCTTTGATCAAGCAAAGCAAGTAGTATCCAATAGAATAAAGGACATGGAGTTCCAAGAAGAATTAAATAGGTTACCTCGCCACATTAGGGATAGAATCAAACAGGGTGTGTGGGAATCGGCAAGATATCTGAATGATCTGACCTTCCCAAAACAAAGAATAGCTTTCTTCAGAGCCAGATTTAACATTCTTCCCTCAGCACTCCTCCAGGGCAGGTATAAGAGAACACCAATAGCAGAATGGGTATGTATATGTGGTAAAGGAGAAGTCGAAGACATCTCACATGTTTTATTGTACTGTGAGTTATACCGAGTTTATAGGTCAGCATATATTCTTCCCTTATTAGAGAGATTGCCAGGGAGGGCACACAATTTTTATGTAGACTTTCTCCTCCAGGACTCAAACCCTTCCATCACGCATGCAGTGGCAAAATACTGTGTTGCAGCAATGTCCACAAGGAAAAAATTGGTTACAGATTTATAGCCGTCAACTTGTGCCAACTTTTTGGAGATATCTCTAATAATTTTTGGAACATTACATTTACTCACACACTTATCGACTTTCCACTCACGTAAACTAGGGAGTGATCCTAACAGTTTGAGAACATGTATCTTTTTAACAGGGATGTTATTATTTATTATTAATGTCAGTACTATTTTTATTTTATATTTTTCTTAATATATTGTAAAATATGATATCTATTGCTGGTCTAAGACCGTAATAAAGTTATTGATTGATTGATTGATCCACCACCGCTGTACCCTCTTTCAACAGCGACGACGGAGAGAACGACCCAATGGTGAGTCAACACGTCCCATCTTTCTCACTGCCAGCCAAACTCATAATCCCTAAGTCGGGAGCACAGGCAGACTTAAAAGTGCTGGTCGATTCCGGATGATCCCGGTGCGTCATTAGCTTGCCATTTGCCATGAAAATGGGCATACAAGCAAAGCTGCTCTCCAAACCTGTGAGGTTTGAGCAAGCTGATGGCTTCTTGATGGGAGGGACTTTAGTCACGGAATTAACTGAGCCCCTACGCTTAGAAATAGGTGAGCACTGGGAGTTCATTCGTTTCCTGGTGGCTCCAAAAATGACTGAGACTGTAATCCTAGGATTAGCCTGGTTGGACAAATGGAAGCCGTTTATCTGGTGGGAGAAGGGAATGAGAACTGTGAGGCTACCTATAGGGCCCAAGCCCCCTATTGATTCAATGGATGTTACAGGAAATTTTAGCCCACCCAACGAGCGAGCGCACGTGGCTGCCTCACCGCCACCAGCCAAGCCACTCATCCCCAGCGAGTACCGGGACATGGCGGAGGCATTTAGTGAGAAGGAATGCGACACTCTGCCTCCCCACTGACCCAATGATTGTTCCATTGAACTGTTGCCGGGAGCCAAACTCCCACGACCGAGAATGTACGCCATGTCCCCCCTCGAAATGGAGGAGATGCAGCGATACGTGGACAAAAACCTAGAGAGGGGGTTCATTGAACGGGCCAAGTCTTCTGTGGGAGCCCCTGTGTTGTTTAAAGAAAAAAAAGATGGGTCTCTTCGTCTCTGCGTAGACTATAAGGGCCTCAACGCTGTGAGTGTGGAAAATAAATAACCCCTCCCCCTCCTGAAGGACTTACTAACCCACCTGGCTAAGGGGAGTGTCTTCACTAAATTAGACCTGAGAGAGGCATATTACCAGGTGAGAATAAAGGAGGGAGATGAGTGGAAAACTGCCTTCAACTGCCCCATGGGGAGCTATCAGTTCAAAGTCATGCCATTTGGACTACAGGGGGCCCCAGCCGTATTCATGCAGTTGATTAATGAGGTCCTACATGATCATTTATACAAAGGGGTTCTGGTGTATCTTGATGACATCCTGATATACAGCATGAATATGACTGATCATATAAAGCTGGTAAGAGAAGTGTTAAAGAAACTATTGAATGCCAAGCTTTATGTCAAACTGTCAAAATGTGAATTTCACCAGAACCGATTAGATTATCTTGGCTATTGAATTTCCAACGAGGGCATTGAAATGGACCCAGCCAAAGTGAAAGCTGTAACTGAATGGCAGCCCCCAAAGACTCGCAAACAGCTCCAGAGCTTCCTAGGTTTTGCCAACTTCTACCGTCAATTCATCCCCTCCTTTGCTGAGATTGCCCTACCCCTTACAGAAGTACTCAAAACAGGCAAAGGAGGAGGGAAACTGCGACCGAGCCAACCACTAGCATGGACTATGGGCTGTCAAACCGCTTTTGAGAATCTAAAAAGACTATTTGCTGTTGATCCAGCCCTAAAGCACCCCTTCCTAGGGGAGCCCTTTGTAATTCAAGCCGACGCCAGCTGTATTGATGCAAAAGAACCAAAGTGGAGCCTTGCAACCATGCGCCTACACCTCGAAAAAATTTACTGAGAATGAAAGGAGGTGGGCGATCTGGGAAAAGGAGGCTTTCACAATCAGATGGGCCCTATTAAACTGGAGACACTATCTAGAAGGGAGCAAGGTGCCTTTTGAAGTATGGACAGATAACAAAAATCTAGAAGCACTGAAAACTCCCCGCAAATTGTCCCCGAAACAAGTGCGCTGGGCACAATACTTTAATCATTTTAACTTCACTCTAAAGTACATTCTGGGAGGGAAAAACTTCCTAGCTGATGCTCTATCCAGACTGCCCCAGTACAAAAGCCAGCGTGAAGAGATTAATGAGGCAATTATCTCCAATCCACAAACTGCTGCTCAACTCACGCCTCGCAGGGCCCCTAATCCTGATGACCCTGGGGCAAAGAAAATAAAACAAGAACTCCTCACCGATCAATGGTTCAAGGACAATCAAACCTCCCTAACATGCAGGGATGGTTTGGCTTGGAAGGGGGGGAAATAGCACTTGCCAGAAGCCCTCCGTCTTAATGCTCTCAAACACAGCCATGATGCAAAACAGGCTGGACACTTTGGATATTTAAAAACTCTACATCTCATCCGCCGGCAGTTCTGGTGGCCGGGGTTAAAACGGGATGTGGAAAATTATGTCAGGAGTTGTACTGTATGTGCCACCATGAAAAGAATTCCAGGGAAACCCCCTGGGTTACTGCAGCCAGTGGCAGACCCTTCTCAACCATGGGAAGAAATCGCTATGGACTTTATAGTAGACCTCCCTGAAAGTAGAGGAAATACTGTCATCTGGACTGTGATAGACCTATTTTCAAAGCAGGCTCACTTCATCGGACTCCCGTCTGCCCAACGACTGACTAAACTGTTCTTGAAACATATTTACCATCTGCATGGAGCCCCTAAACGAATAATTTCGGACAGGGGGGTGCAGTTCACAGCTACGTTTTCGAGGAACTTTCTTAAATTAATTGGATCATCTCAAGGTCTATCATCTGCTTTTCACCCAGCTACTAATGGGGCCGCAGAAGCCGCTAACAAGATGGTGGAACAATATCTCAGATGTTATATTTCCTACCGACAAACCAACTGGACCGACCTTCTCCCTTTTGCAGAGGTGGCTTACAGCAGCACTGGATTCATGCCTTTCAGAGTAGCTACAGGGAAAGAGTTCAGCCCAATACCTGAATACCCTCAAGCGCCCTCCGCTTCTCAGACACTTGATCAATGGGTGAGGGGGTGGGAAGAGGTTTGGAAAGCCATGAAAGCTGCTTTAAAAAAGACTACCGAGACTTATAAAAAGCAGGCAGACAAAAAGAGAGCCCCTCAAAGAACATTCCAAGTTGGGGGAAAGGTCTATCTGTCGACTAAATATTTACGCCTTAAATTACCCAGTAAGAAATTAGGACCGAAATTCTTGGGGCCTTTCCCCATCATAAGAATCATCAACCCGGTCACAGTAAAATTAAAACTCCCTAGGCTTTTAGGGGGAATTCACCCTGTCTTCCATTGCAGCTTGTTGAAACCTTTACGAGAATCCACTTTAAGACCTCCCCCTAAGAAGGCACCCAGACCACTCATAGTGGCGGGTCAAACTCACTATGAAGTAAAGTGTATTCTTGATTCTAGAATTTTTAAAGGGAAATTGCAGTACCTAGTACAATGGAAGGGATACTCGCTATCTGAAGCCACTTGGGTGAAATCTAGCGATGTGAAAGCCGACAGACTCATCAAAAGGTTCTATAAGAAGCACCCTAACAAACCAAGAGACAGTCCCTAACATATGCTTTTGTTTTCGCTACAGGAATTGTACTTTTTGTAAGCGGGGCCAGATGTCAACGCTGCTAACATTGGATGTTCTTGCTTTGACAACATATGGAGATGCAACCTTTTCCCCAACTAATGCTTCACACTTAGAATTAGATGTGCTGAGGGGAGGGGGAGGAATGTGATGGGAGTTAGTTAGACATAACAATATTGTAATAAGAGATGTTAAAGGCATGGCACGAGAAAGAACTGGGTGGAAAGCCAGCATTTCAAACTAATTGGAGAATGTCATTTATGACTGTTAGTTGTAGGAGGGAATTGTCCTTTGATCCATGTGCTGAGGGGAGGAGAAGTCAGATCTTGGCTTGGACTATGTAAGTGCCAACGTGTTGCAGCTCGAGTAAAGATTCTTTAAGGTAAACAATGCCTCGAAGTTCTTTGAAGAGTTTCATATGCCAGAACCATAACATACTGTTTGGAAAAAGAAAAGCAGTTTTGGTAATATATTCATTTTAGAATAGAATAGAATAGAATAGAATAGAATAGAATAGAATAGAATAGAATAGAATAGAATAGAATAGAATAGAATAGAATAGAATAGAATAGAATAGAATAATAGAATAGAATAGAATAGAATAGAATAGAATAGAATAGAATAGAGCTGGAAGGGACCTTGGAGGTCTTATAGTCCAGCCCCCTGCTCGAACAGGAGAACCTACCATTTCAGACAAGTGACTGTCTAGTCTCTTCTTAAAAATCTCCAGTGATGGAGCACCCACGATTTCTGGGGGCAAGCTGTTTCACTGGTTAATTGTCCTCACTGTTAGGAAGTTTCTCCTTAATTCCAGGTTGCTTCTCTCTTTGGTCAGTTTCCAACCATTGTTTCTTGTCTTTCCTCTGGTGCTTTGGAGAATAGTTTGATGCCCTCTTCTTTGTGGCAGTCCCTCAAATACTGGAATACTGCTATCATGTCGCCCCTGTTACTTCTTTTCTTTAGACTAGCTCAGGGGTAGGCAACCTTGGCTCTTTTGTGACTCGTGGACTTCAACTCCCAGAATTCCTGAGCCAGCATGGCTCAGCTTGGAAACCTCTCCCTTTCCCCTCAGCATGGCTGGCTCAGGAATTCTGGGAGTTGAAGTCCACGAGTCATAAAAGAGCCAAGGTTGGCTACCCCTGGACTAGCTAAACCCAAGTCCTGTAGCCATTCTTCATATGTTTTAGTCTCCAGGCCTTTGATCATTTTAGTTGCTCTTCTCTGAACTTTTTCCAAGGTCTCAACATCTTTTTTGTAGTATGGTGACCAAAATTGGTTGCAGTATTCCAGGTGTGGTCTTACTAGAGTTTTATAAAGCGGTACTAATACTTTCCGTGATCTTGATTCTATGCCTCTGTTTATACAACCCAGGATTGTATTAGCTTTTTTGGCTGCTGCTGCACACTGCTGGCTCATAGTCAAGTGATTGTCCACTAGGACTCCAAGGTCCCTCTCACAGTTGCTTTTTTTGAGCCAGGTCTCGCCTAATCTGTAGGTGTTCTCTTACCATTTTCTTGCTTATTTTAATTTTTGTTTCTAGTTTGTCTTTTGCAGTAGTGTTTTTGGTATGTTGGGCTATAATTTCTTTTTGTGTGAAGACTGATGCAAAGAATGAGTTAAGCAGCTCTGCTTTCTCCCTATTGCTACTTATTCCTTGCCATCTTGTCTCTTTAGTGGACCTACAGTTTCCTTGACTTTTTTCTTGTTGTTTATATGTTGAAAGAAACTTTTTTTATTGTCCTTGATTTCTGTTGCAAGTCTTCGTTCATTCTGAGCCTTTGCTTTCCTGACTTCATCTTTGCATTTTCTGGTTGTCTGCTGATAATCAGCCTTAGTTATGTGTCCCTCTTTCCATTTTTTGTACTTGTCCTTTTTGTCTTTCAGTTTGTCAGAGAGAGCTTTGTGCAGCCATGCTGGTTTCCTCTTGAATTTCTTGTTTTTCTTTTCCAGTGGTATTGTGCTGGGCTGGGCTTTTATGATCATATTTTTCAGAGTTTCCCACGCTTCTTGAGTTGTTTTCCCCTTTAGGATTTTCATCCATGGAATCTTTCCTAGGTTTGTTAAAATCAGCTCTTTTGAAGTTTAAGACACTGGTTGGATTGTTTACTATTGCTAGTGTTTCCATTATATTCAATTCCAGTATGACCCAAGGTTCCGGCAACTTCAACTCCCTCTATCACTTCTTCTCGATTAGTAAGGATTAGGTCCAGTATAGCTTTACGTCTAGTTCCCTCCTCCACCTTTTGGGTGACAAAGTTGTCGGCTAGGTTGCTTAGGAATCTGTTTGATCTCCCGCTCGCTGCAGAGTTTGTCTCCCAGTTGATATCTGGATAGTTGAAGTCTCCCATTACTACTGTGGTATTCTTCCTACATACGTTTGTTAACTGGTTGGCAAAGAGTTCATCTATTTCTTCTGATTGGTTGGGTGGCTTGTAATATACACCTATGGCAATGTCACTTTCCCCCCCTTTTATATTGACCCATATACATTCTGGAGGGATTTTATCTTTGATCACGTGCATTTCTGTAGATATGTAGTATTCTCTTACATATAGTGCAACTCCCCCTCCTCTTTTTGTGGATCTATTTCTTTTGAACAATTTGTATCCATCCATCAGTACATTCCAGTCATGGGTTTCGTCCCACCAGGTTTCTGTAATGCCAACTATGTCATACCTGCCCTCGTGTACTATTGCTTCTAGATCACCCTGTTTGTTCCCCATGCCTTGAGCATTTGTATATAAGCATTTAAGACCTTTATGCCTGTCTGTGGGTATGTTTCCTGCATCTCCTGATTGTTGTTTGAGTTTTTCTTTTTTTTCATCACTCCCTACCTCATTGTTTGATTTGTTTTCTTGGGATTTGTGACTGGTTTTGTATTCTAGAGATTCTAATGATTGGTCACCCTTCCCCCTCAAGTTTAGTTTAAAGCCCTCCTGATGAGTTGGGCCAGTCTTTTTCCGAGTACATTTTTCCCTGTTTTATTGAGGTGCAGCCCATCCTTTGCCAAGAGTCCTTCGTGTAGGAAATGCAGTCCATGGTCCAGGAAACCAAAGTTTTCTTAGTGACACCAACCCTTTAGCCAGTGGTTTATTTCTAGAATTCTTTTTCCCCTCAATGGGGGTTGGCCTTTCATTGGGAGTACTGATGAGAACACTACTTGTGCTCCTAGCTCCTTAACTTTATTGCCCAGTTGCTTATAATCTCTCAGTATTGTACTCAGGTTCTTTGTTGTGTCATTCGTCTCAATGTGAAGGAGGAGGAAAGGCTAGTAATCTGTGAGCCTAATTATTTTGGTTACGTTCTCAGCCACATCTTTGATTTTTGCTCCAGAGAGACAACATACCTCCCTGGTTTGTATGTCGAGTCTGCAGATGGCTGATTCTGTTCCTTTGAGGATAGAAACTCCTATGACCAACACTCGCCTTCCTTTTTGGGGGGCTGCAGTCTGGGGTGCTTTTCTGTTTGTCTCAAGTATGTTTGTTGATGTCACTCTTTTAGGGATGTTTGGTGTTGTTTCTTTGCTAGATGTCTGCATGTTTTCTTTGAGGGGGAGGTTGTGGGTCTGCGTATTTCCATCTAGGGGGAGAAATCGATTGCTCAGTTTTAATGGGGCTGCTTCTGGTTGGGTTAGATTGGGCGGTAGGGGTTTGTTAGATGTCTGCTGCTTTCTTTGATTATTGTGCTTCCTTCTATGTGTGACATACCTCCATTTGTCTTCTTCCAAGGGTTTATCAGTAGGGTCAAATCCTCTGGGAGTTATTTGTTCATTATTTGGTTCACTTTGGGTATAGATTTCTTGTGTAGGTTGGAGTTTGACTAGAGTTGCCTCTAAGTGCCTTACTTTTTCCTCTAGTAGTTCACATAGTTTACATCTAATGCATGTATAATTTGGGTGTTCTTTGGGCATAAGCACATACATGGAACATGTATTGCATACCACAATAGTATCAGTCGCCTATTCCATGAGTTTGTTGTAAAGCCCTCCTGATGAGTTGGGCCAGTCTTTCTCCGAGTACATTTTCCCTTGTTTTCGTGAGGTGCAGCCCATCCCTTGCCAAGAGTCCTTCACATAGGAAATGCAGTCCATGATCCAGGAAACCAAAGTTTTCTTGGCGACACCAACCCTTTAGTATTTCCCAGGGTTAAGCATTTTTTGGCTGATGCTTTGTTTAGAATGCCCCAGTTCAAAAGTCACCGGGAGGAAGTAATCAACTCCATTATTCCCCTGCCGCAATCTTCTTCTCTAGTAGTTCACATAGTTTACATCTAATGCATGTATAATTTGGGTGTTCTTTGGGCATAAGCACATACATGGAACATGTATTGCATACCACAATAGTATCAGTCGCCTATTCCATGAGTTTGTTGTTTGAAAATCCCTCTTTTTGGTTGGTGGATGTGCTTTGCTGTTAGCCTTGTTTCTTCCTTCTCTGTTCGAGGTAATTTTCACAGTAGCTATTCTTCCTAACACTGATAGTTGTAAGTTTTTCCATTTTTCCAGATCTAATTTTATTTGATTAAGTAATTTTATGTAGTTATCTTCTTTTATCGCTGCACATCTTGCTGTTAGGTATATTACCAAATATTTAACTTTCCTAACTATTTGAAAATCCATTTTTTCTGACAATTGTTCTTTTTACTTAGATCTAAGGTTTTTAAATATGACTTTTGTTTTTTCTCTGTTTATCTTCAATCCTGCTACTTCTCCGAATTCCTCAATCCTTTTCAATAGTTTAGGAGTTGCCTCCAACGGTTCTTCTATGATAAATACCAAGTCATCTGCAAATGCTTGTAGTTTATAGCTTTCATCTTTTATCTCCATTCCTTTAATTTCTGGGTCTTGTCTGATGTTCCTGTTAAAAACTTCCAAAGTCAATGTGAATTGCAATGGGGTTAGCGGACATCCTCCTTGGCTAGTCTAAAGAAAAGAATAGGGGAGAGATGATAGCAGTATTCCAGTATTTGAGGGGCTGCCACAAAGAAGAGGGGGTCACATTATTCACCAAAGCACCAGAGGGAAGGACGAGAAACAATGGTTGGAAATTGATCAAAGAGAGAAGCAACCTGGAATTAAGGAGAAACTTCCTGACAGTGAGGACAATTAACTGGTGGAACAGCTTGCCTCCAGAAATCGTGGGCGCTCCATCACTGGAGATTTTTAAGAAGAGACTAGACAGTCACTTGTCTGAGATGGTATAGGTTCTCCTGCTTGAGCAGGGGGCTGGACTAGAAGACCTCCAAGGTCCCTTCCAGCTCTATTCTATTCTTTATATTAAAGTTCTCTGTGTAATCCCCATTTACAATTACTTTTGCTGATTGTTTATGATATTGTGAGGTTCCGAAGAAAAGATGCAATCCAAAGAAATCTTAGACATTTTTGTCCAGAAAACTCTTTATTTATGCAACATTACTTCAGCACGCATAAAGTGAAGCCAAAAACTAAAGTCTCCTCCTTCTTTCCACAGTGTCTAAGCATTTCCTCCTCCCTCAATGTAACAAGTCATAAATCACATTCCCCAATTAGTTTAAAGTGTGAGCTTTCCCTCCCGCCATACTATCTATCTTCTCGCATTTCATTCTTTGAAGACGCTGTGCTGAGATATTGTTATGGCTAAATAGTTCTCAGCACATTCTTTCACTCCCTCCCCCCATACTATCTAATAGTGGCTCTTAAAGTAATACACAGGTTAAATAGTGAATGTCTGCATCTATATATTTTGTCAAGCATAACATTCAATGTTAGCAGCCTTGACATCCGGCCCCCCTTACAAAAACGACCAATCCTGTAATATAAACAAAAGCATATGTTAATGATCAGGTTTCGGTTTGTTGGGATATTTCGCGTGAAATCTTTTGATGAGCCTGTCAGCTTCCACCTCGCATGATTTCACCCAGGTGGCTTCAGATAGCGGGTATCCTTTCCATTGTACTAAGTACTGCAACTTGCCTTTAAAGATTCTGGAATCAAGAATACATTTCACTTCATAATGGGTCTGCCCTGCAACTACGAGGGGTCCAGGTGCTTTCTTTGGGGGAGGTCTTATTGTGGAGCCCCGATAAGGTTTTAACAAGCTACTGTGGAAAACAGGGTAAATTTTACCCAGAAGTCTAGGAAGTTTCAGTTTTACGGTGACCGGATTGATGACCTTTACTATAGGGAAAGGCCCTAGGAATTTCGGTCCTAATTTCTTGCTAGGTAGTTTAAGGCGTAAATATTTGGTTGACAGATAGACTTTTTCCCCAACTTGGAACGATCTTTGGGGAGCCCTCTTTTTGTCAGCTTGCTTTTTATAGGTTTCAAAAGTCTTTTTTAAAGCAGATTTAGTGTTCTTCCAAACTTCCTCCCATCCCCTCACCCATTGGTCAAGTGTCTGGGAAGCGGTTGGCTCTTGGGGATATTCAGGTATTGGACCGAACTCCTTGCCTGTGGCTACTCTAAAAGGTGTGTAGCCGGTACTGCTGTGCACAGAATTGTTGTACGCCACCTCTGCAAAAGGGAGGAGGTCAGTCCAGTTAGTCTGTTGATAGGATACGTAGCATCTGAGATATTGCTCCACCATTTTGTTGGCGGCTTCTGCAGCTCCATTGGTGGCTGGATGAAAAGCAGACGATAAGCCTTGAGATGATCCAATCAATTTTAGAAAACTCCTCCAGAACTTTGCTGTGAACTGCACCCCCCTGTCAGAGATTATTCGCTTAGGGGCGCCGTGTAGTCGGTAGATATGTTTCAGGAACCATTTGGTCAGTCGTTGGGCAGATGGGAGTCCTTTGCAGGTGATGAAATGAGCCTGTTTCGAAAACAGGTCTATCACAGTCCAGATGACAGTATTTCCTCTACTTTCAGGTAGGTCAACGATAAAGTCCATAGCTATTTCTTCCCAGGGTTGGGAAGGGTCTGCCACCGGCTGCAGTAACCCAGGGGTTTTCCCCGGGATTCTTTTCATTGTGGCACATACGGTACAACTCTTCACGTAATTTTCCACATCTCGTTTCAGTCCAGGCCACCAGAATTGCCGGCGGGTGAGATGTAGAGTTTTTAGGTATCCAAAGTGTCCAGCCTGTTTAACATCATGGCTATGTTTGAGAGCATTTAGACGGAGGGATTTGGGTAAATACAGTTTCCCTCCCTTGTAAGCCAAACCATCCCGGCACGTCAAGGAGGTTTGATTATCCTTGAACCATTGATCGATGAGGAGCTCTCGTTTTAATTTCTTTGCTCCAGGGTCATCCGGATTGGGGACCCTGCGAGGTGTGATTTGTGCAACAGGCTGTGGCTTAGAGATAATCGCCTCATTAACTTCTTCACATTTGCTTTTGTATTGGGGCAATCTCGATAGCGCATCAGCTAGGAAGTTTTTTCCCCCTGGGATGTACTTTAGAGTAAAGTTGAAGCGGTTAAAGTATTGTGCCCACCGTACTTGCTTTGGGGACAATTTGCGGGGATTTTTAAGTGCCTCTAGGTTTTTGTGATCTGTCCATACTTCAAATGGCACCTTGCTCCCCTCTAGATAGTGTCGCCAGTTTAACAACCCCCATCTAATTGCAAAGGCCTCTTTTTCCCATATTGCCCATCTCCGTTCGCTTTCCGTAAACTTTTTTGAGGTGTAGGCGCAGGGTTGCAGGACTCCATCCTTGTTCTTTTGAAGTAGTACAGCTCCAACGGCCACATCGCTGGCATCGGCTTGTATTACAAAAGGTTCCCCTGGACAGGGGTGCTTTAGAACTGGTTCAGCGGCAAATAGTCTTTTCAAATTCTCAAAAGCCGTTTGACAGTTCATAGTCCATGCTAGTGGTTGGCCCGGTCGTGGCTTCCCTCCTTTTTTTCCTGTTTTGAGTAAGTCTGTAAGGGGTAGGGCAATCTTGGCAAAAGAAGGGATGAATTGACGGTAGAAGTTGGCAAAGCCAGAAAGCTCTGGAGCTGTTTGCGGGTTTTTGGGGGTTGCCACTCAATTATAGCTTTCACCTTTGCTGGATCCATCTCTATACCCTCGTTGGAAATTCTGTAACCGAGGTAATCTAATCGGGTCTGATGAAATTCACATTTTGACAATTTGGCATAAATCTTGGCATTTAGTAGTTTCTTCAATACTTCTCTCACCAGCTTTACGTGTTCAGTCATATTCGTGCTGTATATAAGGATATCGTCAAGGTACACCAGGACCCCTTTGTACAGGTGATCATGTAGGACCTCATTAATCAGTTGCATGAACACAGCTGGGGCCCCCTGTAGCCCAAATGGCATGACCTTGAATTGGTAGCTCCCCATGGGGCAGTTGAAGGCAGTCTTCCACTCGTCTCCCTCTTTTATTCTCCCTCGGTAATATGCCTCTCTCAGGTCTAGCTTAGTGAAGACACTCCCTTTTGCTAGATGAGTTAATAAGTCCTGTAGGAGGGGGAGGGGGTACTTGTTGTGCACACTTACAGCGTTTAAACCCTTATAGTCCACACAGACACGAAGAGACCCATCTTTTTTTTCTTTAAATAATACAGGGGCTCCCACAGTAGATTTGGCCCTTTCAATGAACCCCCTCTTTAGGTTCTTGTTCACGTATTGCTGCATCTCTTCCATTTCGAGGGGGGACATGGCGTACATTCTCGGGCGGGGGAGCTTGGCGTCTGGCACCAATTCAATGGAACAGTCATTGGGTCTGTGAGAGGGTAGAACATCGCATTCATTCTCACTGAATACTTCTGCTAAGTCCCGGTATTCATTGGGGATGAGTAAATCATCTGGTGACGGTGAGGCAGTTATAAGTGCTCGCTCATTTGGTGGCCTAAAGTGTTCCATAATGTCTGCCGAATCAGGGGGGGGTCTGGTCCTATTGGTAACCTCACAGTTCTCATCCCTTTCTCCCACCAGATAAATGGCTTCCATTTGTCTAACCAGGCCAATCCTAGGATCACAGCCTCAGTTAGTTTTGGAGCCACTAGGAAACGTATGAACTCCCAGTGCTCCCCTATTTCTAGGCGTAGAGGCTCAGTTAGTTGTGTGACAAAAGTTCCTCCCATCAGGGAGCCATCGGCTTGCTCAAACCTCATTGGCTGGGAGAGCGATTTTGCCCGTATTCCCAATTTCATGGCAAAGGGCAAGCTAATGATACATCGGGAGCATCCAGAATCTATTAGCACTTTTAAGTCTGTTTGTGCTCCTGACTTAGGGCTGATTAGCCTTGCAGCCAGTTTGAAAGGAGGGACAAGTCGACTCACCATTGGGTCGTTCTCTCCTTCGTCATCGCTGTCAAAAGAGGGTAGAGTGACGGCAGGTCCAGTCTCAGCTCCGGCGTTCTCTTGTGTAGGGGAGGTAGCTTGGGCAGCCAGTTGCTGTGTGATCCCACTGGATTTTTCTGTCGACGGCTGTTGGCTAGGTCTTTTCCTCACTGCAGGTGGTGGTTTATTCTGCTGTTGGGGGTAGGGGACCGGGCAGTTCGATGCTCGATGTCCCTGTTGTCCACACCAGAAGCATGTGATCGGGGGACCTGCTGGTGGTCTGGGCCTTTTGGTGGTCGTAGCCGTTGGGGGTTTTCGGGGGGGCGGTTGTCATCTTGGTTGCTCAGGTCTTATCTCAGGTTCAGGTGGGGGAGGCTTCTTATAGGGGGGTGAGTTGAATGTCCAGCTTCACCGCTGTCTGGTACCACTCATGTAGCTGATCAGGTACTGCTCGAATGAGGCAGGCCTGGGAGAGGTGATCATCTAGCCCCTCAATGAAAAGATGGATTAGGGATTGCTCTGGCCACCCCTCTATCCGACCAGCTATCTTGCGGAATTCACACACATACTCTAGAGCAGGTCTACCGGCTTGCTTTATTTTGTGGATTTGCCCTCCTGCTCTAAGACTGGTAGAGGGGTCCTCAAATCTCTCTCTGAGACCCAAGAGGAAGAGGTGGGGATTGCCTAATTCGTGGGCTTGCTCATTGTATAAATTGTTTAGCCATTCGGATGCCTCTCCCTCTAGGTTTGATGCAATCACATTGACCATCGCACCTGGGTCTGGGTAGAGGTGGGCCCAACGATTTAAATGAGAACGTACTTGATTGAGGAAAAAAATTAACTTCTCTGAGTCCCCATCAAAAGTTGCTCTGAGATGTGGAGCCATCATAGGCTGTTGTGGGGCCCACTGGTGTTGTTGCTGCTGGCCCCAGCCCTGCTGCTGTGGCATGGCCAAGGGTTGCAGGTTCGGGGCTGGCTGCTGCAGGGGTGGTGCTCTCAGTTGGGGTTGGCCCCAGCCTTGCTGCTGTGGCATGGCCAAGGTTTGCACGTTCGGGGCTGGCTGCTGTGGTTGGCCCCAGCCTTGCTGCTGTGGCATGGCCAAGGGTTGCACGTTCGGGGCTGGCTGCTGCAGGGCTGGCGCTCTCAGTTGTGGTTGGCCCCAGCCTTGCTGCTGGGGCATGGCCAAGGGTTGCTGAATAGGTGAGGGTGGTTGCTGCCTTCTCTGGTGTTGGCCTGTGGGGGGTGATGGCACCCTCTGCTGCCCTTGCACCATCCCAAGCTGCTGTAAGACCTCCATCAGCTGACGCATGCTCAGAGGCTTTTCATCTTCCCTCTGAGGGGGCTGCCAAACTCCCCATTGAGGCAGGGCCCCCGGGCTGGGTTTCCCTCTCTCTGCTGGGCTGGAGGCCCTGGCAAGGGGTTCCAGGGGTCGATAAACTGGTTGATCTGTGAGGGAAGGGCTGGGGGCCTCTCTCAGCAGGTACTGTTCCGCACTCCTTACTTCTAAGGCTTCAAATCTCTCTGCTAAATTCTCCACAGACTCATTATGTGTTGTAAATTGACATCTCCACTCACCCGAGTCTTCAGCTGCCGAAGGCTTGGCAGTTTTCCACTGGCGTGGGGGATGTAATCTGTGAAGATCTCTTTGTTGTGGCTCTAACTCGTCCGTCTTGGAAGTCTTTGAAGACGGAGAAGCTGTCACGAAATCTCCGGATCCCACACTTGTCTTGTCCCAGTCTGAAGCCCAAATCAGCTCTTTTAATCTTTTTGGCTTTGCTCCCAGCTGGGGGACTTGTGAGGGTTCTCTCTCAACAGGTTCGCATGCTGCGGCTCCCATCTCTGAGGGACTTACAGCTGTAGGAAAGCTGGTCTCTGGTAATTCCTCTCCTTCCATGATGTTCCCTTCATTCGTCTAGAAATTTTGTTTGGTTTCTGGCTTGATGTGAGGTTCCGAAGAAAAGATGCAATCCAAAGAAATCTTAGACATTTTTGTCCAGAAAACTCTTTATTTATGCAACATTACTTCAGCACGCATAAAGTGAAGCCAAAAACTAAAGTCTCCTCCTTCTTTCCACAGTGTCTAAGCATTTCCTCCTCCCTCAATGTAACAAGTCATAAATCACATTCCCCAATTAGTTTAAAGTGTGAGCTTTCCCTCCCGCCATACTATCTATCTTCTCACATTTCATTCTTTGAGGACGCTGTGCTGAGATATTGTTATGGCTAAATAGTTCTCAGCACATTCTTTCACTCCCTCCCCCCATACTATCTAATAGTGGCTCTTAAAGTAATACACAGGTTAAATAGTGAATGTCTGCATCTATATATTTTGTCAAGCATAACATTCGATGTTAGCAGCCTTGACAGATATATTGTCTTAATTACATTTATAAACTTTTCTCCAAAATCCATGCAGTTTAATTGTTGTGTCATAAATTGCCAGGTTACATTATCAAAGGCTTTTTGAGCATCTAAAAAAATTAGTGCCATTTGTTTTCCTGGGTGCATTTCATAGTATTCTAATGTATCTAATATAAGTTGTGTTTTATTTGTCTTTTTGGTAAAAATCCATTTTGGACTGGATGAATAAATTCAGTCAAAAATCTTTTCAATCTCTCTGCTATTATTGAAGCAAAAATTTTGTAATCCACATTCAATAGTGATATCGGTCTATAATTTTTTATCTTTAACAGATCTGAGTCCTCTTTTGGTATTAAGGTGATATTTGCTTCCATCCATGTATTTGGTAATTTAGCCTCTGATAATACCTCATTACAAAATTCCTTCATTGGGGAGCTTAATGTATCTTGAAAACATTTATAGAGCTCTGCAGGTAGCCCATCTGGTCCTGGGGTTTTATAATTTTTTTGTATTTTTATAGCTTCCATCAGTTCCATCATTGTTATTTTTTTGTTTAACATATTTTTAAAGTTTTCTGGAATTTTTGGTAGATTGGCTTTTTCCATATATTGTGTTGTTTTTTCCAGAGAATATCCGTTTTATGCTTTTGAAGGTTGTGGCTAGTGGTTTTGTCCAGGTTATGGGGTCTGGCATATCTTTAGTAGTTAGTTGAGTCATGGGTTTGGCTAGTTCCCCGAAGGAGGGAATCCATGGATGGCAGAACCTAAAACTCCCAGCAGGGCTCGCACTTGCCTTTTAGTGCGTGGGGGCTTCATGCCTAGGATGGTCTCAACCTGCCCTGGGGCTAATTTCCTTATTCCCGCAGCAATAATATAACCTAGGAAGTTACTTCTTGCTGTAGGTATTGTAACTTGAAAGGGGAAGCTTTGTGTCCCTTTTGGGCTAACGACAGGAGCATGTGGTAAGTGTCAGCTCTGCAGGCTTCCTTACTGTCTGAGGTTAATAAGAGGTCATCTACATATTGAATCAAGGTTGATCCCTTTGACAGGGAAATGGAGGAGAGGTCTGCCTTCAAGATCTGGGAAAAGAGGGTGGGGGACTTAGTGTAGCCCTGCGGTAGGCGTGTCCATGTGTATTGTTGGTCCTCCCAGGTGAAAGCAAATAGGTACTGGGAGGACGGGTCTACTGGGATACTAAAAAAAGCTGTGCACAGGTCCACTACTGTAAAGTGAGTGGCTGACGCTGGCACTTCCCTAATTATTGTGGCTGGGTTGGGTACAACAGGGGCTCGGGGTATCACATGGCTATTGATAAACCTTAAATCATGTACAAATCTAAAGATTGGCTTTCCATCCTGGTCTAATTGTGGTTTCCTGACTGGGAAGATGGGGGTATTGCAGGGGGAGGTGCATTTACGGAGAACCCCCTGTTCCAGATACGCTTTAATTATTCTCCTAATGGGTTCGACTGCCTCAGCTTGAATCTTGTACTGGGGAATACATGGGGGTGGTCCTTCCTTTACTTGGATTTTAACAGGAGTAGCTCCCTTCAGCAATCTCACCTTGTGTCATGGTTCCGACAGACAGAGACGAATAAAGCAGAACTCCGAGGCTTGAGAATTCCTCAAAGAACATGTTTATTAGTTACAAAGTATCGGCACGGTCAAAAGTGAAACCAAGTCTGAATACACAAGTAACAATTTCCCAATACAAAGTTAAATGTCCCACCCCTAAAACTATGCAAGCAACTACGTTCCCCAATATGATTGTTTGGCAGGCTTTTTATGCAACGCCCAGTCCCTAGTCTCGGGAGCAGCCGATGACCTTGGTTCCCACGGGACAAAAGATTATTTTGACTAACGAAGCACCTGGGCAACCCCCTCCCTCCATTCGATGTGGCAACCTAGAATGAGAAGAAAAAATGGCTGCAGCCATGCTCATTTGTAGAGTTGACAGTCGGCCCCTCTCAAAAAGAGTCTCCTGTAGGGGAAACAAAAAGCAGGTTAAGCATTTCCTCGAGGCTTGTGAGGATATTTATCGTAAAGCTTTTTTATTAACCTGTCTGCTTTCACATTGGTACATTTCACCCATGTAGCTTCTTACAGGGGATAGCCTTTCCACTGAACGAGGTACTGTAACTTTCCCTTGTACAACCTAGAATCAAGAATTCGTTTTATTTCACAATGTGTCTCCCCCTCTACCACTACAGGACCCGGCAGCTTCTTTGGAATAGGTCTTAAAGAGGATTCAGACACAGGTTTCAACAGACTACAATGAAACACAGGGTGGACTTTTCCCAACAGTCTTGGAAGTTTCAATTCCACTGTAACAGGGTTTAGAATTTTTGTGATGGGAAAAGGACCAAGGAACTTTGGCCCCAATTTTCTGCTGGGTAACTTTAACCTTAAATATTTTGTTGAAAGATAAACCAATTGCCCAACATAAAAAGGGTTTTGAGGGGAGCGTCATTTATCTGCCTGCGCCTTGTAAACCTTGGTAGCCTTGGTCAATGCTTTCTTCACATTCACCCAACCTCCCTGGAAAGATGTCACCCATTGATCCAAATTATGGGAAGTAGGAGGCTCCGGGGGGTACTCAGGCATAGGAACAAAATCTCGACCCATTACTATTTTAAATGGGGTGAGTCCAGTGCTACTGTGCACAGTATTGTTGTAGGCTACCTCCGTGAAAGGCAGAAGGTCAGCCCAATTAGTCTGCTGGTAATTTACATAACATCTGAGGTACTGTTCTACCATTGCGTTAGCTTTCTCAGCAGCTCCATTTGTACTTAGATGAAAAGCTGACGAAAGCCCCTGAGTCTACCCAATCAGTTTAACGAACTCCCTCCAGAACTTTGCAGTAAACTGGTCCCCACTGTCAGAAATAATCTGCTTCGGGGCTCCATGGAGCCGATATATGTGTTTCAAAAACATCTTTGTTAGCTTATGGGCAGAGGGAAGTACTGAGCAAGCGATGAAATGCGCTTGTTTGGAAAATAAGGACTCAAATGTCTATATACCAATGCACAGAGTATGAACAGCAAACAGGGTGAATTAGAAATTCAGGCTAATGAGGGCAGATATGATATTGTTGCCATTATGGAAACATGGTGGGATGAAACCCACAAATGGAACACAAGGCTAGAGGGATTTAAATTATTTAAAAGAAACAGACCAAATAAAAGAGGAGGTGGAGTTGCTCTATATGTAAGAAATAACTACATCTCTACAAAACTAGAGCACAACAATGATGAAAACTGTCTTGAATGCATTTGGGTCAATATAAAAGGGGGGGGAAATGACATTGCCATAGGTGTATACTACAGGCCACCCAACCAAACAGAGGAAATAGATGAACTTTTTGCTAGTCAGCTAACTAAGGTATGTAGGAAGCACATCACAATAGTAATGGGGGACTTTAACTACCCTGACATCAACTGGGAGACAAACTCTGCACCAAGTGGAAGATCAAACAGATTCCTTGCAAACCTAGCAGACAACTTTGTCTCCCCAAAAGTAGAGAAGGGAACTAGGGGATTAGCCATTTTGGATCTAATTCTCACTAACAGGGATGAAATGATAGAAGGTGTTGAAGCCACAGGAACCTTGGGAGGAAGTGATCATGCAATATTGGAATTAAACATTATGGAAGCACAAGCAATAGAACACAGTCAAACTAGAGTCTTGGACTTTAAGAGAGCTAATTTCAATAAACTTAGAGAGGGTTTGGGAAGGATTCCATGGATGAGAATCCTCAAGGGGAAAACAACTCAAGAAGCTTGGGAAATTTTGAAAAGTGAGATAATAAAAGCCCAGTCTAGCACAATACCAACAAAGAGGAAAAATTACAGCTCTCAAAAGAAACCAGCATGGCTGCATAAAGAACTCTCTGATAAATTGAAAGATAAAAGGGACAAGTATAGAAAGTGGAACGAGGGGCACATAACTAAGAAAAGAATATCAGCAAATAGCCCGAGCCTGCAAAGATGAAGTGAGGGAAACTAAGGCTCATAATGAACTGGCTTGGCGACCAAGTCAAAATAACAAAAAAAGCTCTTTCAGCATGTAAAAACAAGAAAAAAGTGAAGGACATGATTGGTCCACTAGTGGGTTAAGTGGCAAAAAGTGACAATCAACAGGGAAAAGCAGAACTATTCTAACTCATTTTTTGCCATCTGTATTTAACACAAAGGGAAAACAGACCAACCTACCAAAAATAGTGCCATAAAAAACGAATAGAAATGCAGTTAAGATAGGCAAGAAAACATGTAAGTGAGGCACCTGTCCAGCCTAGAACGAGTTCAAATCACCAGGACTCCGAGTGGCTTACACCCCAGGGTTCTCAAGGAACTGGCAGATTTGATCTCAGAACCATTGAACTATATTTTTCAAAGATCCTGGAGCACTGGGGAACTACCAGAGGACTGAAAAGAGCTGATGTAGTTTCTATCTTCAAAAAAAGAAAAAAAAATTGATCCAAGAAACTACAGACCTATCAGCCTGACTTCAATACCTGGGAAAATTCTGGAAAAAATAATCAAACAATGAATCAACGAACACCTAGAGGCAAACAAAGTCATTACTAAAAGCCAACATGGGTTTGTCAAAAACAGATCATGCCAGACAAATCATATTGCATTCTTTGACCAAATGACAAAATTAGTGGATCAGAGGAATGCTGTGGAT